>MDKI01034240.1:0-28786 GCA_005239505.1 Nicotiana paniculata | reverse complement strand
GGTACGACCACGGGATGCATATGAATTCTTTGTGAGAGTGAGTGAATTTGTTCAATTGTGTGAGGTCCTTAAATGTGTGGACTAGTTATATTCCCTCTTTTGTTGTTGGTGAGGTCACATGATCTTATGAACGATTGGTAATGTTGTAAATTTTCTTGTTAGGTAGGTGCGTGAATTGAGAGGGCTTAGTGGTTGCAAGTTGACTCTTGAGGTTGGGTGGTTGCAATTAGGTTGCTGGTATGATTGATTTAATTGCTATACTTGGGCATGCTTAAAGAAGGGGAAAAATGTGAAATTTTGTATGTTCATACTTGATTGCCCGTATCGATCATAGTTAAGGGGTAAGGTGTGTGATCGAAAATTAAAATACTCCTTGATAATGAACTTAGTAGGGGTTAAAGGGTAGTAGATTATCCCATTTCTCAAGGACGAGCAAGAGTCTAAGTGTGGGGTGTTAATATTTAGCTTAAAGTGTATATATTCTATGTATATCACCTCATATTTTACTTTTGTTTCGTGAGTTTTAGATGAAAAATATGATGATTTATATTAATTTGAAATGTTTTTATGTGTAGGAATAATTCGGGATCAATCGAGGGCGAAACGCGCGAAATCAGAGCAAAAACGGACGAAATCGAAAAACATGGGATTTGGGGGCCACAGGCAGCGCTGGGCGCCACCTGTGGCGCTGGAGGCTATGAGAATTTTATGGGCAGCGCCCTGGTGGGCGCTGGGCACTGTCCAGGGAGCCAGTTACGGGGAATTTTCCTGTTTTGCCCGGGACAAGGTTATTTCGGCCCAAACCCTACCCAACGCGTATAAAAGGAATTCTAAGCTTATTTTTGGCTTTTTTTATGCCACTTTGGAGAGGAGATACACACGGGATCATTAAGGAGCAAAGAATTTTCTCAGTTCTTAATCTTATTCTAGTATTTTCAATATATACAGCACTTATGCAATTGTGTTATTTAAGAATGAGTGGCTAAACACCCATTGTTCTGGGGTTGTGGTTTATCTATGGATATTGTTATTCGATATTAATTTAACCTTGATTATAGTTCACTCAATATTGGTTGTTTCTTCAATTCTGTGTTTAATTGCTTAATTGTCTGGCCAGCAGTTAGGTTCTATATACTATCTATGTTATGCTTGGGAAAATCGTATATAGATTAGAGAAGAATTGAAGAGAGCGCTATCTTAACCCTTCAAGGGAGCGGATTTGTGGTTAGGATAGGAATATACCTAGTCACCGTGCTTAATTAAACATCATAATCTTAGTGCGTTCTAATAGATTAATTTCATAGGAATATAGGCGTTAATCTATTGAGAATAGGCGAGTAGTGCTTCGGGAGAAGACTATGAGAGCATTTATCGATTAATTAGAAACCATGAGTGAATTATATGAAAGGGAGAGTTAATTAGAATGCAATAAAAGTGGTGAATTGATCAAAACCCTGGAATATTTGTCTCTACTGAATACAAAACAATACTCTCGTTACTTGATAATTAGTTATTCCGTAGATTCGTAGTATAAATTAGTTACATTCGTGGATTTTATTTTGGCTTGATTAAATAACAATTAGAGTGATTCAGCAAGTAGTTTACGCAAGTCCCTGTGGGTTCGACATTTGAGTTAACATTATATTACTTGCTACGACCACGTATACTTGCGTGGGCCTTTGGGACCAACACATTCCGACTCCGATATCAAAATTTCCACTTCCGGTCAGATTCTCAAAAACTTTCAAATTTCTATCTTTAGCCAAATGACTTCAAAATGACCTTTGATGAATAGCGTATCTCATCCGTATTTGGATTTCCTTTGTATTGTGTTCATTAATGACATCCTGGTGTACTCTCGTAGCCAAGAGGAGTATGCTCAGCATTTCAGAGTTGTATTGCAGAGATTGAGGGAGGAGAAGCTTGATGCAAAGTCCTCCAAGCGTGAATTTTGGCTTAGTTCAGTAGCATTCTTGGGGCACGTGGTGTCCAATGAAGGTATCCAGGTGGTCAGACGAGTATGGATAGAGCTTCGAGAAGCTCAATATTTCTTTGACCACAGCTCCAGTGTTAGTTCTGCCATCAGCTTCAGGTTCTTATACCGCATATTGTGATGCCTCGAGGGTAGGCGTTGGTTGTGTTTAGATGCAGAATAATAAAGTGATTGCATAATAGCTATGATTTTAGGAAGGGTACAGAGAGAGATCAGTTTGAGGCTAAGCATGCGTTTCTATTTCCCGCGGGATGTCTTGAGGTTGTGTGATCCTTAGGTGGTTTTGTAGCAAGTCATCTTTTATCAGTAATTGATATATGTTGCAATTTGAGTTTAAATTGCTTGTGGAAGTTGGCATGACTATTAAAATGGTGAATGCTAGTTTTGCAGATGATTTGAGACATTAGATAGTTAGTGTTATATGAGCTTATGAAGGATTTAGTTGAATCTCACTGCGGTTCTGTGGCGGTGATAGCGTATGTGCATTGTGAGTTATTGTTTGCCTTGATCTATGGCTTTGGTCCAAGTGGGGGAGTTTGTTGTTGATAAGTTGATTGCGCGGCTAAGTGTCGTATCAGTTTTAGTTTGAGGTATACTAGTGAATCATTTGTGGCTTACAGGGGTTGAGATTGGGGATGACTCGAGTAATGGAAATTTTGGATACAGGTTGTAATTTACTCTATGGGTAAATGGATTTTATTGAATGATTGAGTTGTAATTAAAAGGTGTAGTGTGTGCAATGTAAGAATTTGCTTGTTGCTTCGAGTGTGTGGACTACTTCTTAAGATGTTGGTGTGCAAATGGGGCCAGCTCGTTCGGTCTGTTTGATTAGTGTAATTGAGATTTGCATAGAGCGGATGACTCTCGAGAATGGTTCTGATGGATTCCAGGTTATACGTAACAATCGAGGATCTTCAAGGTGTGTATTTGGCTAGAACTGAGATTTACGTTTGAGGGTGTCAAGACTTGTGGCATTTCTATGTTATCATGGATTCTACATATCAGTATCAGGAAAAATGAAGGTAATGGCTTTAGATTTGCAAGAAGTATCTTCAGGGTAAGTATTTTGAATGTGGTATTTTTGGGGATATTTGAGAGAGTATTCAGTGGATTACGAGCCTTAGACGGTATGGTGTTATGCTTGGGCCTCGTATGGTGAGTCTGGGTTGAGAATTGCGGTATTATGCCAAGGAGAGGTATCAATTTGAAGGTAATTCAGAAGTAACATGGATTAATAGGACAACTTGGTAGTAGGTCGGATCGACATGGTAAGGGGTATGATTAGTCCTTTGGGTGCTTATGAGGTAATGAGTTTCTACAGGTGTTTCTTGGCAATGCTCTCGGGTTTTGGTGACATGCGTAGCTTGGTTGAGTTAGAAGGATTCAGTGATATTGGTTTGGTGTCGTACAAATGGGATTCAGAGAGTTCTTGATGGTTTTTACTATGGTTAGAGATCTGTATTTTCTACTGGCGTGAGGAGCATGTGATGTATAGTGATTTTGCTTCTAGATGGGATCAAATGTAAAGTTCTTGGCTAGTTGGGTACATAGTTTCTTGTGGCTCGGAAGGGATTATGAAGTTCTCATATTTATCATAGGATGGCATGGTGTATGTGGTATGTTGTGTAGAGACTGAGATTGCATGTGTGAGGTCGCGGTTCAATTCTGGAAGGAAGGTCATAAATTCTTAGGCGGCGTGGGCAGTTTCAGATGACTACGTTAATGGTATCACTAATTGGTGCGGCTTGAAGAGGGTATACATTTTAGAAAGGGCAATGTGTTTGAGTTAAGGGTGCTTCATTGGTATTGTGGCGCTCTCTTGTTGGATCGACTTCTCATATTCCAGTTTGCTTGATGGAACAAAAGAATTTAGGGGTATCCCTCGTGGAATGATTGGGTATAGAGGTGTTATATATTTGAGCGGTGGAGTTGGGATCAGGTATGGTGATTTGTGCGCTTCATGGACCTCGAGACTGAGGGTTCTCATAAACAAGTTATTTTGTGGTTATGGACTGCAGCGATATTGACCAAAGCTAGTCAGATGTTAGTATGTGCCCTGATTCAGTCTTTGTTAACTCTCGGAGAGTTATCTACCTGTTGTGGGTGACAAGAGTTTATTTAGGGATCATTGGTAAGCCCAACATGGGTGTGTGTTCTGCACCGCGTCGGATTTTTTGACTCCGAATTGCTATTGTTGAGGGATGTACCATTCGATTGTCATTGAATTTATTCGTGTTCTGGAGTGATCTATGAGTTACCCTTCGGTGTTGAGAGGAGTTGTGATTGTTGGTTATATGCACATATGGTGCGGATCTATTTGGGCTTCATAGCGGGATTTGAGTAAGGTAAGTAATTGGGTATTGCGGGATTGAGACGTATTAATTATGTTCTTTCGGGTTCGTGTGGCATGGTATCGTTCAATTTCCCCATGGTTATGGCAATACACTTTGAGTACTTGATATCGAATTGCGCATGGTCATTGATTTTTGGGCAAGGTGGCTTGAAGTATTTCATGTGAACCAGCGTTTGGATGGAATCACGCATTGTAGCGGAGTTATGTAGGGTATAACTCTTAGTGTCGGATTCGTGTGTTTTGGTTTTAGATGTGTGTCGGTCTCTTAGTGTGGTGTTGTGATGGTACTTGTTAAGCTGGCGAGATAGTCCTCTCGTGTGAATCTTTTCTATGATTTGAGTACGTTGGGATGTTTCTATTGGGTGCACGAGTTGCACAGGTTATGGATTTGGATTGTATTGATGTGTCGTGTCATCAGAGTGGTCATGTTGGATGAGAAGAGGTCATTGGACCTAGAATGAATACTGTCAGAATTGACTACAACATAGTTGGAAGGATAATATCGGAAGTCGGCTTAGAAATCTGCTATAGTTCATGTCGCAGAAGGGGGAGCTCCATGTCTGGCTGATCGGACGAATGGTTACTAGTTTCTGCGTGTTTCTTTCAACATTGGCAGTATATGGAAGTTTTAGAACGAGGCTTTTCTTGATAAGATGTTATTTACCGGTATTGGGATGTTTGGAGCAACTATTGTGATTGGGACTTATCTCTATGAGTGTTTGAGTCATGTGGTATATCATGGGATGACATCTTGGGTTACAGATGTGTCTTGATGTAGCGTGTTCAAACTTATTCAATTATAGGTGTGGAATTTTGATCTTATAGATTATTTCAGAAGTGAAAATTTGGTTCTAAGGTTTATGGGTTAGGTTGGATTGCGAAATTTCAACTATGTTGAGCTATTGGACCTATATGGGATAGGGTGACGTGGGATCACCCCCAGGTATGTGAATGGTAGGTTACACGACAATTTTTGATGGGTCTTGAACAACTCTGGGCACTTTCAAGGACGAACGTATGTTTAAGTGGGGGAGAATGTAACGACCCGATCGGTCGTTTCGAGAGTTTAGCCCCGTTTTTCCCCATTTCTGCTTCATTTTGTGTGCTACAACTCTTTTATGTTGTGTTAGGTTGATTGGTTCGGGTCCGAAGTGGCTGTCGAGAGAAATGATACACTGAGTCTCTTGAGTTAGTTAAATAGTTGGAAAAGTCAACCGAAATTTGACTTAGGGGTATATGGCCTCGAAAATGTGGTTTCTATGATTCAGATAGCTTTGTTAGGTGATTTGGGACTTAGGAGTGTGTTCGGAATGTTAATCGGAGGTCCGTGGTAGAATTAGGATTGAATTGGCGAAATTGGATTTTCGGCGATTTCCGGTCGACAGTGGAAATTTGCTATCGGGGTCGAAATGGTATTCCAGAAGTTGGGATAGGTTCCTATATTTGTTTGGGATGTGTGTGCAAAATTTCAGGTTTTTCGGAGGCGTTTTGAGTGGTTTCGGCATCGTTGGTGAATTTCGAAAGTTTGGAAATCCTTAGGCTTGAATTTTGGATTAATTCGGTGTTTTGATGTTGTTTTGGGTGTCCCGAAGGTTCGACTAAGTTCGGGTGCTGATATATGACTTGTTGGTACTTTTAGTTGACCGAGGGGCTCGAGATGAATTCGGATGGTTAATGGAAAGATTTGAATCTTAGTTTGAGCAGTTGTAGCTGTTGTTTCTGTCATTTCCGCACCTGCGGATTGAGGACCGCAGGTGCGATGCTGCAGATGCGTGAGGCGAGGCCGCAGATGCGAGGAGTGAGGGGCTGAGACAATCTCAAAAAGTGCGCACATTGGACCGCACCTGCGACACCGCAAATGCAGATATTGACCACAAAAGCGGACTTCCTTGGGTTAAGTGAAAACCACACCTGCGATGGATTTTCCGCAGGTGCGGCGCCCGCAGGTGCGTCTTTTGGGGCCGCAGGTGTGAGTGTTCTGGGCAGAACCTATATAAGGTTGCCTTCGCGAAATTTGGTCATTTTTCCACCATTTGTGTTCGGGCTTGAAGCTTTTTGAGAGGATTGGAAGAAGGATTCGAGGGGTAACACCTGGAGGTAATGTTTTTGAACTCAATACTCTATTCTATGATGATTTCTAACTAATTTGACATGAAATTTATGGGAATTAGGGATAAAATTGGGGGATTAGGGCTTGAAATTTTGAGACTTTGATTTGAGGATTTGAGGGGTCGTCTATTATTGGATTATGATGTATTTGGTATGTATGGACTCGTGAGAGTGTAAGGATTCTAGTTTTGCGATTTTTATCGGATTCCGAGACGTGGTCTCAGGTGTCGGGTTTGACCAATTCCGGGATTTTTTATGTAATTTGAGTATTTCCGCGTGGGCTTTGTTCCTTTGGCGTATATTGATGGTATAAATATGATTTTGAATAGATTCAGGGCGATTTGAGGCCGAGTCGAGTGGAAAGAGCATCGCAGAGTAGATTTTCATCCGGTTTGAGGTAAGTAATGATTGTAAATCTTGTCCTGAGGGTATGAAACCCCAGACTTCACCTTGTATCACTATTTTGGAGTGACCCACATGCTAGATGACGAGCGTGTGGCGTACACTTTTGGAGGATTGTGACTCGATCCGTCCCGTAGCAACTATTAAGTTGCGTATTTGACTAAGAAATTATATGATAAAATGTTTTAGAGATATTTACTATGTTTTGGACTCAATGCCGTATTTGGGCCTCGTGCCAAGTTGTTTGGACCCTTAGGGGATTTTTACTACTATTTCCTCACTGTGTTGATTTAAGATTCGTACTCAGTCATGTTATGTTTTACTGATTTTTAAAACCTAGTCTTAGTTACTCCATTTGATGCATAAAAATGATACTTTGGCTGAGCACCCTGCTTTACTGATATCCCGAGTGGCTTGAGAGGTTTCTGACTGAGTGAGGCCGAGGGCCTGTGTTGTGAGGAATATATATGGATCGGGCTGCACGCCGGAGCAATATATATATATATATATATATATATATATATATATATATATATATGGATCAGGTTGCACGCTGCAGCGAGATATATGGATCGGGCTGTACACTGTAATGATATTGGGTCGGGCTGCACTTCGCAGCGATATAGCGCTTGGGCTGTAGGAGCCCCTCTGGAGTCTGCACACCCCCAGTGAGCGCAGGTACCTACTGAGTGCAAGTGCCGAGCGGCGAGTGAATGGGAGGCATGAGTGGCTGTGAGGTTTCCCGAGGGGCTGATTACGAGCGATGATGAGGTATGCTGAAGGACTGATTCTGAGTGATGTTATGCCCAAGGGGCGATTTATGAAATATGTTTTTTCCCGAGAGGCGTTTTATGATTTTTATCATTTTTACACTAAACTTATTGAAATTGGTGGCAAGTATATTCTGAAATGATTTTTACTGAAATCGTCTTTTAAGCGTGATGATTTAACGTATACACTGTTGGAAAGAAAGACTGTGCCTCTTGTGATTTGATGACCTGATTTTATGTGTTTCTTACTGCTCAGACCTTATTTACTTTCATTACTACTGAGTTGTCGTACTCACATTACTCCCTGCACCTTGTGTGCAGATCCAGGTTCTAGGGCGGAGTGAGTTGTTTAACTGTTCCAGAGATTTCTCGGAGATTTGCGTGGTAGCTGCACGCGTCCGTAGCCCTGCTTTCTCCTTCTTACTATTATAGAATTTATTTTCCAGACTTGTATATTTTCTTTAGATGCTCATGACCAGTGACTCCGGAATTTTTGGTCGTATCTATTATTCGGGATATCTTTGTCTGTTTAAAAATTCTTAAATGAAACCTTTATAAATTATCGGTTTAGAAAAGATGTAAATGGAAGGCTCTTTATGTTTTGAGTATTGAATTGGCTGGCCTAATATCGCGAGAGGCGCCTTCACGGCCGGGGTAGTTTTGGGGTCGTGACACATACTCTCTCAAAAACTTAATCTCTTTTGTTCTGATTTTGTGCTAGTTGTCTCTGGTTTTGGCTGGCTGAAATCCAAGGCCAAGTTATTCTGGAACTTAACTGTTGTGGCATACTTAATTGCTTTCCTACTTAACTGGTGTACCGGAACCCTTTGTAATTTCATTCTTTATGCTTTGCTCGACTAGCATGCTTAATTCCCAGTATGCATCTGTCCTTCACATGATTCTATGATCCCATTGAGTGACACTGTTAATTTAGGATTAATTTGTTTTGAATAACATGAATCCTCTCATAAGTTAGCCTAAGGTTTGATTTGTTTCATGCACTAATCTTACACCTGTTCTGAACTTTGCATTCCTCAGGATTCTATAAACATGTAATCAATTAGTTTATTGCTTAACTCATGTGCCTTGTCTGCTTAATTCATGTGTTTGGCCAGTTTAACTGTTGCTGCCTAATTGTTTTTGTGAGTAAGCCATAATTTTCTTAAGTACTAGCATGAGTATTTAACTTAACTAGACTTCAATTTATTTGAGCTATGTGTTTGAGCATGAATTATGATTGTTTTTCTTGGTGCATTTCTGCTTTCAACTCTATGTTCTGAATCCTGTTTCTTTTGAAATCCAACTGTTTCAAAACATGCGCCTTCTCCCTTTCATGTACTGGTTTTAAAACCCCACTCCTAGTCCCTTAGGTTCTCAACTACCCAGTGTGAGCAGTGCCTAAGGTCCACATGACACTCCTCTGAACTCTGACACACTGGGGGCTGGTTTTCCAACCTCTTATGAACTTCTTTCTGAATGTGTGGTTCTGGTGTGAGCATTTCCATGGGTCCCCGAAGGCCCTTGGAAACTTTGACACACTGGAAACCTGTTTCCAATGGATTGTGGAGGAATCACTGTGTTGTTGTTATGGTGGAAGGTCTGATTCCCAGGTTTATTTGGGCCTATAAAGGCTCCCTATAGTGTAACTATTACCATTATGTAATTCATTTGATAATCTGGGCTGTAATAACTCTGTAATAATAGATATAGGAATATTTAGTGAAACTGGGGTTTTTGCTTACATCTTTTGTTAAAATTGGGTAGAAATCATGCCTGTAGGATTTAATTATGTTGATTGAACTATGTGAGCACCATGTTGTGTTTAGAAATCCTGCCTATAAGACTTTCACGATCATTTTGATCCTGATTTTACATTTGCATACTAAAAATCCTGCTTATAACTTTCGTTTGATTCTGTACATTAGAAATCCTGTTCATATTATCTATACATGTTTTCTACAAACGTGCATTAGCAATCATGCCTATAGGACCTTGTTGTTTGAGCTAATTACCTTTCCTGTCAATCTGTTTAAATTCTGCCTATATACAGTTAATATATATCATGCCTATAGGACTAAAAAAATAGTTTTAAACTTAGAGATCATGTCTATAAGGTTTAAGTCAATTCACCATTTAGAAATCATGCCTATAAGGTTTGAGTCAATTCAACATTTAAAAATCATGCCTATAAGGTTTAAGTCAATTCAGCATTTAGAAATCATGCATATAAGGTTTAACTCAATTCAGCAATTAGAAAGCATGCCTATTGGATTGAAAAAGGAATAAAACCTATCTCTATAGATTAAATCCATGCTACACCTAGAAATCATGTTTATAGGCCAATAATTAATAAGCTCGTAGAAATCATGCCTATAGGATCCTGTTGGTCGATTTTGAATTCATTCACTACTGTCAATCACTTAGGCAATATATCTGTAGGACTTAATAATGATTCTGGGGTTATAATTGTGACATATACTGCCTGAAGTGCCTAGGTTCATGCTAAATAAAATCAGTAGGCAAATGAATAGGCCTTAATGATCGTCGTAATAAAACTGTCTCTGCATTCTGTTTTAGCCACATAAATATCATGCCTATAGGATTCCAAAGTTAATAAAGTTTGTTGATTCAATTACGTGCTTTTGTTGTCTATGTGCGGAGGTCAATGTGAGCCCATATTTGTTCCTTATCTGAAAGTCCTATTTGTTTTTTGTTTGTCTCCTAGACTTCATATTTTAAGTAACATAGGCTGGTCTAGAACTACCCAAATAGAGGTCCCAATACCTCCAGGGCCATAGGTAAGGGACGGGTAACGCACACATAAGGAACGAGCTAGAAACTACTAGAGCGCTTAAGTAACAACCTAAAGATAGTAATTGGGTAGTAGGGAGATGATAGTCCATGTGTTAATACTATGGGTGACACCCCGACTTGAGGGAGTTAAAAAGTATTGTATGGAATGATCATATAGGCTAAAAAAATTAGGACCCCCCCCCCCATACCTTTGTTTTAAAAAAATAGATTGAATATCGTATTTGTCCAAATCGCTTTCTCCCTTTTTAGACTAATTTGCTTAATTTAAGTTCGAACGGGACCCACCGTTGTGGATCTCGAGAGGTGCCTAACACCTTCCCCTCAAGGTAATTTGAGCCCTTACCTGATCTTTGGTGATGTAAACTGGTTAAATGAGTAAATTGCTCTAGGTGCCCTAACGCACCTTAATCCGTTAGGTGGAGACTCTTCCAATCCCAAACTCATTTCTAAAAGGAGTTGTCCCAAAATGTCGAAACCCGATTTTGCGAGAAAAAGGGGGCGCGACAGCATGGCGACTCTGCTGGGGATATTCTTAGGCTCTTACCATAACAAACCTGAATTTTGTGAATTAGTCTTTAAGTATGCCTTTATTATTCCGTCAATACTTGCATACCCCTTCCCAATTTATGTGAATTTATTTGCCTATCTTCAGTCATTTACGATTTCTCTTTCTTGTTTTATACTTTTTTCTATGGAAACTGGCTTGTCTCCCTGTTTTCCTTTCTTAACGCCTTTAAAATTATTAAATACTGCATTTATCATTTTTATCATCGTGCAAATACGTGACAAAGTGCTATTTTCTGTTGCATAAAGCATGTTCAACATCATATTCCACTCATTCATAATTAATACCATAGCAACACTTGATGAGTGTTTGCACTCTTCCTATATATCTTCCTTTGAATTCGGAAAGGCTTATTTGCGGTAAAACTAGTCGACCAACGGTGCAGTCGACGGTTCCGTGCCTTTCCCTCTCAAGTTGTCCGCTTGAGGGAACCAGTCTAGAACTCTATAAAAACCTTACTATGATTATAACTGTACATTCATCATTGTCAAACCTACCTGGGTTAATATGTTGTCCACATAATAACCCTTTAAGAAAATCCTTGTCCAAAGTCCACCGGGGTTTCCATAATCCCAACGGACGCAACCACGATCTGTGTATTAATTTGGAGAAATAAGTTCCAATATGGTAATCGTTAATGTATAAATAGTCGAATCTGGAGGGGGAAAGGGTCTAACCTTATTTGTTTTGCAGAAAATGAGGCACGAAGTCCCCAGGTTCGGCATGGTCCATAACATACCACCATTGTTGCTAGATTGATGGGAAAACCTTCCGTCAAGCGATAAAAAACATGTGAAAAGATTCCTTGGAAACCTACCTTCCTTATTAGATATCTAAACAAACAACATATTGATCGAAGCTGCCACTATGTTCTGGGACGGAGAAAGGGCCGTATTCCATTTTGGCAACATAGAAATGACCTCTCTTTTGGAGGAAATAGGGGGATTCACTGGACCACCTTGGGACAGTCCCGATTTATTGGTGCCATAAAATCGCACTCCCAAAGGATTTCTGAAAAATAATGGGTTTAAAAAATAATGACGACTTGGTGTGTCTGAAGAAGTCCTATATACCCTTCGACTTTATTTATGAACGATACGGTCACAGCAAATCTTACCGTATCTTTCATGACGAGTTCTCCATCACTTCCTTGGTTGGGTTCATCGCAGGGTTTTCGTGTTTATCGTCTACTTCTTGGGTATGATAGTGTTTCCAAGCAAAATGGACAGAATTCACACTAGACTTGCCATGGTAACAAAAGCCTTAATGGAGGGAATTGAGGGACAAACATATACTATTATCCCTATGATTATAGCAGACATATATCGGGCCTTGGATCGTTGCCAGAAGGGGTTCAAACACTTCGAGGGTTGTAATCTGCTACTACAGATTTGGTTGCTAGAACATTTCCAGAGAGGTCAATACCGCCAAGAGTTCCACGAAGACCGTGGAACGATCACATATCCTTTCATCACCCCAAGAGAATGACCTTTATCCCAGACAAGTTTGCTCAAGCGGAAAATGCTACAGAATGGGTGCAATTATTCGACAACTTGACTGAGGACCAGGTTCACTAGATGTTCGAGTGGTTCCCCACCAATGAGTTCATCATCTGATCTAGAGATTCTCCAAACTTGGTGTTGATCGGGTTAAGGGGTATACACCCATATGTTCCTATTAGGGTCATGAGACAAGCTGGTATAAAACAAATTATACCACGAGTCTCCAAAATGAGTCACTACAAGGCGGATTTCCAAGATGATGACATCCCATATAAATGTGAAGCTCAACATATGTGGCACTTGAAGAATATTGTGTAAAGGGACACCATCGAGCCGGATTGATATCATGTAGGGTATGTGTACTTTTACCCATCGTGGTAGGAGGACCGCATAGCGGGAATAGTCGGTCGAGGAAACAGAGTCATAGATGAAGCTGTAGAAGCACAGGTGAAGTATAACAGACTGCGCAAAAGGGTTCGCGAGTCCGAGGTTGAGCATATGGAAAAACACAAGACTGATATGGGATTAATCAATGAATGGAGGGAAATGGCTACCAGATCAAATAAAAGGCTAAAATATCTGGAGTGGGTCTGATGGAGTTGGAAGGGAAGATGAGGAAAAGAGTCGTGGACTGCTAGAATGTTGATGGACATGCGCGACTTGGGAACCTGATCGATGGATCCAAGAGAATCAGTCCTGGAGAAGGTCCTTCTGGGACCAAGTAGATTAGGTTTATTTGTTCTTGCTTTTCGAATGTAACAAGGCCAAGTACCATTAGTGACTTACCTTATTGTTGTTTTAGATTCGTCTTATTTATTGCGTTAATGAAATGAGGCAATTATTGGCATTAAATTCTCCAAATCTACTTTTCGCTAGGCCTACCTCGGGCACAACGAGGCTCCCAAGTTAGGATGCGAATTTACATCCATGCAATATGTGTTTAAATACCGCAAACATTTTTCAGAACTCTCACTAACTTGGTTACCTTTTATTTTTCTTTTTGATTATTCCCATCCCCTTAGGTTGGTTCACGCATACTGGCATCATCAACTTATCATACCAGATCCAGAGGCCCTCCACCTCCTCCTTCTCCAAGTGTACCAAAAGGCAAAGGGAAATCTAAGATGGATAATATAAGCGGAGACAACACCGCACGTGTTGAGAATGTGGAAAATTCTGATGGTCGGAGTACTCCGGCACCAAATGACTTGGTTTTGCGGCTTGAAAAAAAGATACTTGAACTTCAAGGTGAGATTGAGAAGGTCTGTAACTTGGCAAACCTCTCCCTCACACTAAACATCACAAATATCAACCATCCAAATACCCAAAACCCAACACCTCCTCATAATACACCCAACAAACGCCCGCAGAATCCTACCGCACCCACCAATATACAACCCCTCCTCAAAATCCTTTACAACCTACACCTCCTCAACATCATCATCCCCTGACTCAATTTCCACAAACCACTTATCACACTCCTCAGAATACCCCTCATCCTATCCCCGATCCCCAAAATTGAACCAATGATCACCATTACACCCAAACTCCTGTCATTCACCAAAACAACCCCATATACATGGAAACCTTACCGCACTCCGCTCAGCCAATCTCATATACACCGGAATCCACCTAAAAGGACCTGATCATTAAGAACATGATAGAATATCTCAAGAAACTCACAAGCCAAGTTTAGGGTGTGGAACTGCCAGAGGGATATAAACCTCCTAAGTTCGAGATGTTCGATGGAACGGGTGACACAAAGGTTCATTTAAGAACTTACTGTGATAAGATTGTAGGGGTCGGAAAGGACGAAAGGATTCGCATGAAGCTGTTCATGAGAAGACTTACTGGAGACACTTTGTCTTGGTACATAACTCAAAATCCCAAGAAATGGGCTAATTGGGAAAGCATGGCGTCAGACTTCATAGATAGGTTCACATTCAACACGGAAAATGCACCAAATGTCTTCTATATCCAGAATCTCAAAAGAAGCCCACTGAGACTTTCCGCAAGTATGCTACTCGATGGAGGTTAGAAGCAGCGAAGGTCAGGCCGGCATTAGATGATGAGCAGATGAACAAATTCTTTGTCAGAGCTCAGGATCCACAATATTACGAAAGGTTAATGGTAATCGAGAATAACAAGTTCTCTGATATCATCAAGCTCGGAGAAAGGATCGATGAAGGTATCAAAAGTGGAATGGTGACAAATTTTGAGGTACTGCAGGCCACGAATAAAGTACTGCAATCAGGAAGCATATCAAAGAAGAAAGAAGTGGGAATAGTAATGGTTGCCCAAGGTCCAAAATCTCCATTTGTATACCAAACACCTCCACATACCAGCCTTCACCTCCTAGGTATCCTCAACCTGCTACCTCCTACCATACCTATAATACCTAACCAGCCTATTATCATTCACCTCCAGCTCCTCCAACTATCAAAAACCCAAGCCCAATTTGATTGCAAACCACCCAAACAATACACCCCTATTGCTGAACCCATCGACCAATTCTATGAAAGATTAAAAGCTGCTGGATATGTCACCCCTATTCCCGTCGTGGCTATGGAAAACTTATCACAATGGGCCAACCCAAACAAGAAGTGTGAATACCATTCCGGTATAAAGAGACATATTATTGATGAATGTCGCACCCTGAAATACAAGATCCAAACACTAATTGATACCAAGGTCATACAAGCGAAAGAGGCCACACCCAATGTACACAACAACCCCCTCCCAGATCATAGGGGTGAAGGAGTCAATGTAATAGAAACTGATAAAGAATGGGATCCCGAGGGATTAATCGGTCTTATTCGGGAAGGTGATGATCCTAAGAAGCCAACAGTCACGCTCAATCCCATTGTGGTACAGGTATAGCGCCTGTCAAAGCTGAGGTAGCCGCATCGGCTCCCTTTGAAGTAGAAGTAGAAGTGACACCGCCTGCAGCCACACCTGCACCGTTTGAGGTAGAAGTATCCACACCTTTCACTGTGACGGTGACATCCACACCCCCTTTTAGTTCCAACGATGTACCTTGGGATTATGTTACCGAGGCTAGGAGAAAGGGAAGGGAAAAGATGGAAGAGTCCGGCGCTGCACAAGGAATGACTAGATCGGGCAGAATTTACACACATGAACATTTGGGAGAGACAAGTAAGCAAGCTTCCAATAAACAACCCGTCATTGAAACAGGTCCAGATGACCTTTGGAGGAAAGTACAAGTAAGGGAGTTTTCTGTTGCTGATCATCTGAATAAGACTCCCGCCCAGATATACATCTTGTCATTACTGCAAAATTCCGAAGCACACAAGAATGCTCTTATTAAGGTACTGAATGAAGCATATGTGCCCAACAACATTACTTGCGGAGAAATGACCAATATGGTGGGACAAGTGCTGGAAAGACATAAGATTACCTTTCATGAAGACGAGTTGCCACTTGAAGGGTTAAGCCACAATAGGGCACTGCACATCACAGTGCAATGTGAAGATAAGTTTATTGCTAGAGTTATGATAGACGGAGGGTCCAGCCTCAACATCTGTCCGCTGACAACTTTGAAGAGGTTGGGCAAGGGCCTACATGAAATGAGAGCAGGGACTATGAATGTGAAGGCATTCGATGGGTCTCAAAGGGACACAATCGAAGAAACTAATATGTGCTTGCAGATGGGTCCTACATGGTTCAATGTTGAATTTTAGGTGCTAGACATATCTGCCTCCTACAATCTGCTGTTGGAACGGCCTCAGATACATGCCGCTGGAGCGGTCGTGTCTACTTTGCACCAAGCGGTAAAATTTGAATGGAACCATCAAGAAGTGGTCATCCATGGAGATGGGAGCAACCCCATTTACACCAGTCAGACTGTTCAGGTGATGGAGAACATAAGGAAATTAGGGGAAGAAACTTACCATCACATCGAGCGTGTTAACGCAATCGAGAAGGATAAGTGGTGGAGTAGCAATATAGAAAGCATATTGGCATGGGCAGGGTATGAACTTGGTAAGGGGCTTGGTAAAAGGCTTCAAGGTATCTCCAAACCAATACAACTGAAGCACCATGGCACAACCTTCGGATTCAAATATCAGTATACCTGGCAGGAATATCAGAATTGATCACCACCATGGCGTGGTCCATACTATCCTCTTGAGCAACCAGCCGCACCTTAATCAGACCTTCCATTAGGCAGATACAATATAGGGATCAGAGGAAGAAAAAGCCTTGGCAGCATTGAGGAATTTGCTCTTGGAAGACGATGATATGGATTGTTGTGTAATAGTTGAGGAGGAGGAGGAAGAAGGCCTCACTATCCAGACAGTTGAGAAGGGAGCATCTCTCGAGAACTGTACCGCTAAACCATCAAGGGCCCGACGAGTCCCGGAGTAGCAAGGCTGATAGAATTGTTCACTTTTGAAAATGATTTCCTCTTTGGCATTTTGTTTTAAATAATATTTTTAGTGTTCTGTTTCGAAAAAAATTATTTGAAATCATTTTTGTTTGACATTCTAAATGGCTTGATGTTTTATTATTAATATTTTTCTTTCATATCTTTATCCCTACAGCATTACTATTTCTTATCTTGATGAACCAACGACTGTGACATGTAATGAGACAACACAACAGAAGGACAGTGACTCAGAAGAAATAGAAGAAGAAGAAGATGTAATACTTGAGGAAATTGTCAGAGAAGTGGAGAACTTTGAGAACAAGCCCAAGTCCAACCTGGACGAGACCGAGATAGTCAACTTGGGAGACTCTGAAACCGTTAAGGAAACCCGCATAAGCATCCATTTGTCACCGTCAGAGAAAGAAGAATACACTCGGTTCCTGAAAGAATATGAGGATATCTTTGCATGGTCATATGACGATATGACAGGGTTGAGCACATCCATTGTGGCTCACAAGTTACCTACAAATCCAGTGTGTCCACCAGTGAAGCAGAAACTCAGGAAATTCAAGCCAGACATGAGCATGAAAATCAAGGAAGAATTTACCAAGCATATCAAATCCAAGGTCCTCAGGGTAGTTGAATATCCAACTTGGCTGGCCAACATTGTACCGATTCCGAAGAAAGATGGGAAGGCCAGAGTCTGTGTTGATTATCGGGATCTAAACAGAGTAAGTCCCAAGGATGATTTCCCGCTGTCAAATATACACATTCTGATTGACAATTGCGCCAACCATGAACTCCAGTCCTTTGTATATTTATTCGCAGGTTATCATCAGATCAGGATGGACAAAGAAGACGCAAAAAAAACAGCCTTCATTACACCATGGGGAGTGTATTGTTACAAAATGATGCCATTTGGTCTAAAGAATGCTGGAGCCACCTACATGAGGTCTATGACAATGATCTTCTATGATATGATACATAAAGAAATAGAGGTATATGTCGACGACGTCATCATCAAATCCAAAAAGGCTACAGATCACAGAGCAAATTTGAGGAAATTCTTTGACCGGCTGCGGAAATACAATCTAAAGTTAAATCCCGCAAAGTGTGCATTCGGGGTTCCTGCCGGAAAATTGTTAGGATTCATCATCAGTTTCCAAGGAATAGAGTTGGACCCGTCAAAGGTTAAAACCATCCAAGAATTACCACAACCAAAAAGAAATAAGGATGTGATGAGTTTCTTGGGATGCCTCAACTACATCGGTCATTTCATAGCACAGTCCACAGTAATATCTTAGCCGATTTTCAATATGTTGAAGAAGGATGCCGCAACCAGTTGGACCGAGGATTGTCAAAAGGCTTTTGACAAAATCAAGGAATATCTGTCCACATCGCCAGTCTTAGTCCCTCCAGAGCCTAGTAGACCATTAAGAAGGATGCCGCAACCAGTTGGACCGAGGATTATCAAAAAGCTTTTGACAAAATCAAGGAATATCTATCCACGCCGCTAGTATTAGTCCCGGCAGAGCCTGGTAGACCAATAATACTCTATGTTGCAGTGTTAGATGGAGCTTTCGGTTGTGTTCTGGGACAGCATGACGAGACGGGAAGAAAGGAGCAGGCCATATATTACTTGAGTAAGAAGTTCACTCCATATGAAGCACGGTACTCTCTGCTAGAACGCACTTGTTGCGCTCTAACCTGGATAGCTTAGAAGCTAAGACATTACTTATGTGCCTATACTACCTATCTCATATCAAGGATAGATCCTCTGAAGTACATCTTTCATAAACCCACGCCTACTAGGAAACTGGCTAAGTGGCAAATCTTATTGAGCGAGTTCGACATCATCTATGTAACTCAGAAAGCAGTCAAAGGACAAGCATTGGCAGATCATCTTGTTGAAAATCTTGTAGAAGGAGAATATGAACCGCTAAAAATGTATTTTCCTGATGCAGAGGTATCATTCGTAGGAGAAGATATTGATGAAGCCTACGGCGGTTGGAGAATGTTTTTCGATGAATCTGCAATTTCAAAGGAGTAGGTATTGGAGTCGTCTTGGTATCAAAAACTGGTCAGCATTATCCGGTGTCTGCAAAACTCAAATTCCCATTCACTAACAACATGGGAAAATATGAAGCATGCATATTAGGGCTCAACCTGGCTGTTGATATGAATATTTAGGAACTGTTGGTAATCGGCGATTCAGACCTGCTGTTACATCAAGTACAAGGAGAATGGGCTACCAAGAATTCCAAAATACTACCATATTTGCATCATGTACAAGAAATAAAGAAGAGGTTCACGAATATAAAATTTCGGCATGTCCCCAGAATTCAGAATGAATTTGCAGATGCATTGGCCACCTTGTCATCAATAATGCAACATCCAGACAAGAATTTCATCGATCCCATTCCGGTGAGGACCCATAATTAGTCGGCATACTTTGCTCATGTTGAAAAAGAAACAGATGGAAATCCCTAGTTCCACGACATCAAAGAATACTTGGCAAAAGGAGAATACTCGGGGAATGCAAACCATACTCAGAGACACACACTTCGGAGGTTGTCCAATCACTTCTTCCAAAGCGGAGGAACCCTGTACAGGAGAACTCCTGATCTGGGACTATTAAGGTGTGTTGACGCAAAAGAGGCTTCCAAATTGCTCGAGGATATACATGTCGGAGCCTGCGGTCCACATATGAACGGCTTTGTCTTGGCCAAAAAGATACTTAGGGAAGGATACTTTTGGATGACTATGGAGATAGACTGCATCCATTATGTTCAGAAATGCTACAAATGCCAAATACAAGCAGACATGATATAGGTACCGCCAAATAAGCTTAATGCAACAAGCTCACCTTGGCCTTTTGCTGCCTGGGGAATGGATGTCATCGGCCCATCAAGCCCACCGCTTCAAACGGGCACCGGTTCATTTTAGTGGCGATCAACTACTTCACTAAATGGGTTGAAGTTGCATCTTAGAAAGTTGTGACCAAGAAGGTCGTTGCATATTTGTCTGAGACCGAATTGTTTGTTGATTTGGGGTTCCAGAGTCCATCATCACTGACAATCCTGCCAATCTCAAGAATTCCACAGCATACAGGCCTCAAATGAATGGATCCGTGGAGGCCGCCAACAAAAACATCAAGAAGATACTAAGCAAAATGGTAGAGAATCACAAGCAATGGCACGAGAAATTACCATTTGCCTTACTGGGATACCATACCACAGTCCGCACATCAACTGGGGCAACTCCCTATCGACTGGTTTATGGTACCAAAGCTGTCATTCTCGCCGAGGTAGAAATTCCTTCTCTAAGAATCATACAAGAAGCCGAACTCAGTGATGCATAATAGATAAGGAACCGCTATGAGAAATTAGACCTCATAGAGGGAAAGAGGATGAATGCAGTGTGTCACAGATAGCTCTATCATAATAGAATTTCCAGGGCTTTCAATAAAAGGGTCAAACCAAGACAATTCACGTCGGAGCAGCTGATGCTGAAACGAATCTTTCCACATCAGGATGAATTCAAAGGAAAATTATCTATTAATTGGCAAGTCCTTATATGGTTCACAGAGCATTGGCAGGAGGAGCGCTCATACTCACAGGGATGGACGGAGAAATCTGGCCAAAGCCTATCAGTTCAGATGCAGTCAAAAGATACTATGTGTAAACCACTTATGCTTCTTCATATGATGTAAATTGAACTACGATCGACCTGATTCCCATTTAAGAGGGGATATGTAGGTAGCCTTGTGGGTTCGGTCACAATTCAATAAAATTTCCATTTTCCCCACAATCAGAAACTGGGCAAAATTTTGAGGAGGACCCTCAAAATTCCGAAGCAAGTTCAGCCGATCGCAGCATATAGAACAGTCAGAAAGGTCATCCAATTAATTGGGGTAGAATTTTGAGGAGGACCCTCAAAATTCTACGGTAGAGGAAGTCGCAATGTCTCTAATAATGTCATAGTTACCGGTTCATCTAACTAATTTCTAACTACATATTACTATGTCTTTGAAAACTATATACGCATGCTTTTGAAAATAAACTTTACTTTTAGCCAAATGCTACCCCTAGCAACTTGAGTAGGATCCCCGGACAGAACGGAGAATATCAAGAAAGCAAAGACACGAACCAACCTCCCCCGAAAACTCACAAATTTTCTTTGGATGCAGGACTATGTCATCGTGATAAGCATCATCGCAACAACACATTCGATATGCACGAAACACATTGTCAGCTAAGAACACTTCACTCTTACTCTCTACTTGCATAAGGCTAAGCACTTCCTTCTCTTTGCATGAGACTAAACCTTGTCTCAATCTTGCATAAGGCTAAGCCATGCCTCTCTACTTGCATAAGGCTAAGCACTGCCTTCTCTTTGCATGAGACTAAGCCTTGTCTCAATCTTGCATGAGACCAAGTCTTGTCTCAATCTTGAACGAGGCTAAGCCCTGCTTCGCCACTTGCATAAGGCTAAGCACTGCCTTTTCTTTGCATGAGACTAATCATTGTCTCAATCTTGCATGAGGCTAAGCCCTGCCTCTCTACTTGCATAAGGCTAAGCATTGCCTTCTCTTTGCATGAGACTAAGCCTTGTCTCAATCTTGCATGAGACTAAGCCTTGTCTCAATCTTGCATGAGGCTAATCTCTGCCTCTCTACTTGCATAAGGCTAAGCATTGCCTTCTATTTGCATGAGACAAAGCCCTGTCTCAAATCCTTGCATGAGGCTCCCAACACCCCAACCCCTTTTAATTAACCAAACCCTCAACCCTAACTCTCATTCACCCAAATCCGCTGCCTCTGTATTCTCTCATCTTTTCCTCATCTCCTCTCAAAACCCTAAGTCGTCGTCACCCAAAATCACTCCCCTAATCCCGCCTCTGATGAGATTTCCTCTTCATCTCCTTACCATATTGGCCCCTCATCCCTACTGGCTACCGATTGATGGTGTTACATGATTGTTTGCCTAATATGGAAAGCATAATCGAACCAAAATTAGTTCAAATCCTTAACTTACTGCTTATTTCATTTGTGTTCATCACTTGCTCTTTGTAAGTACGCTTAATTTCCGTATCTCTCACTGATTCGTACTTAACCCTAAGGTTAGGGTTTTCATATACCCTTTTGGTTCGAACAAAAACTGGTTCAAGCTTTACTTTTAAGTATTATCCTGTCTATATTCGTCCTATTTGTCGATTTCTTTTACTTACCTTAAATTAGGGTTTCAGACCCTTTTCCATTTGAACCAGATCTGGTTTGATTATGTGTTTCTCTTGAATAATTTCTGGTCTATGTTCATCACATGCAATATGTAGTTGATTGTCTTTATTTTCTGCTGATTTTATAGGGCTCACCTAAAACTAGGGTTTTTAACCTTCTTTAATCGAACCAGATTTGGTTTGAATCTTATGTTTTCTTTAATAACCCTGTCTATGTTATTTTTATTAAAACAAACTAGTATTCGCCTTTATTGCTCTATCAATTTGTGTTTACTTAAAATTAGGGTTTTTCATATCTTAGTTGAATCAAATATAGTTCGATTCTGTTTTTGAATAAGACTCCTGTCTAGGTTCATTATGTGATATTTGTGTTGATTTTATGGTTCTCCTTTTGAACATCCTTTTTCCTACCTTATGTACCTTATTTTTTATTGCCGATTCTAGGGTTTGAAGTCTTCTACTGATTTTAGTTTACTCTTATCTTTCTCGTATGATGTTGATGTTTTCCTCATTTACATTCAACCTACCATGCTTCCATTATTTCCTTACCTTATTTTCTTTGAGACTGCCTGTTGATTGATACTTTTCTTATTTTGATTGGTACTCGCATGATTACACGATGTTATGATTGTTTGATTGAACCCCGACTTCAATTGATTCTGAGAATTATTTTCATTCCTTATATGTGTATTCTTGATTTGTTCCCTTATTTGTCTACTTAATTTCGTGATATTTAAACTCATTCTCCCTCCCCTCTTGGATAGACTCAAACTCTCATACTCCCTCAAAAACTTAAGCTCTCTTGTTCTGATTATATGCTAATTTTCTCTGGTTTTGGCTGGCTGAAAGCCAAGGCCAAGTTATTCTAGAACTTAACTGTTGTGGCATACTTACTTGATTTCCTACTTAACTGGTATGCTTGAACTCTTTATAATTTCATTCTTTATGCTTTGCTCGACTAGCATTCTCTAATTCCCAATATGGTTATGTCCTTCACATGATTGTATGATCCCATTGAGTGGCACTGTTAATTTACGATTAATTTGTAACGACCCAACCGGTTGTTTTGCATTATCGTACCCCGTTCCCCTAAATGAAACTTCCCATAGCGGATTATTATGATTTATGACTTGCGGGGGCGGGTGGTCCGGGTTTCGGAAGTGTTTACAGCGATATTGGAACACTTGGTTCCTTTAGGTTAGCCTTCAAGGCCAAGTTTGACTTCAGTCAATATTTTTAGTAAAAGACCTCAAAATCGAGTTTTGACAGTTCCGGTAGCTTCGTATGATGATTTCAAACGTGGCGTATGTTCGAAATGGATTTCGGATGACCCGGGAGCATTTCGGCGCCCAATATTGAAATAAGAGTTCCTTAAGTTCATATTGTGGTTTGGGACGTGTTTTTGTGTTATAGAGGTCCGAATGGAACTCTAAGACCGGGAATAGTTCCGTTATATCATTTATGACTTGCCTGCAAATTTTGGTGTCATTCCGAGTAGTATAGGTCAGTTCGACGCATTGTTAGCGAATTAAAGAAAAACATAAAGTTCCTAAGTTTGGTTCTAGGGGTTTTGAGGTGTGATTTTGAGTTTTAGCGTTGTTGTTGGGTGTTCCGAAGGCCCGAGCGAGTTCGTATTATGATTTGGTACTTGTTGGTATATTTAGATGGGGGCTCGGGTGGGCCCAGGTGCCTCTTGGGCACCAAACGAGGCCAAAAACCAGCTGAAGCAGTTGCTGGTGCACCTGATCTGGTGTGATCGCAGGTGCGGTTGCCCAGTCATAGATGCGAGACCACTCATGTGGTCCAGGCCTCGCAGGTGCGACCCCCAGGTGGGTTGCCCAGTTTTAGCAGGTCCGGGCTCCTTCCCGCAGGTGCAGACTCCAGCCCGCAGGTGCGAGCCCGTGCCCTTGTCCCATTTTTCGACAAGATCGCAGGTGCGGTCATCGAGTCGCAGGTGCGGTCATCGAGTCGCGGGTGCAGAAACCTCTGCAGGCAGTAAGGTCTTTAAGTGCGGGATTATCCCATTTTCACTCCATTTTCTTCCACCATAGACGATTTTGAGAGCTTGGAAAAGAGCCCCACGACCCAGCCACTGAGAGGTAAGTAAATTCTACCCTAAAATTAGTTAATACATGAATTCCTAGTTGAATTTAACTACCTAATTAGTGAAAAATTAAGGAATTGGGTAGTAACCTGGGGCTTTCGAGAATTTAGAGAATTACCCGTGAATTGGCTATAAAATCATACAAAAATCATATATTAATGATCCTTAGGTTATGGGTGAGTGTTTCCTTCGAGAATTTTTGAAATCTGACTATGCGGGACCGGGGTTGGATTTTGGGATTTCTTCAATAATGATGAATTTGACTAACTAATAGGAGAATTCCATGCTTTGAGTATAATTTGATATATTTACGTAATGTTTGGATAGCTTCGAGTCCTTTGGATGACGAGTTCGGAGTTTCGGGCGCATTCTTGACCCCGAGAGTAGGTGCGATGCGAGGTGAGTCTCCTTTCTAACCTCGTAAGAGAGAATTGTCCCCGTAGGTGTTTTAAATGCTATGTATGATATTTGTGGGGGCTACGTACGTACAAAGTGACGAGATTCCGTACGTAGCGGCCAATATTATTATGTCCGGGTAGTTAGGCCCACATCATGCCTTGTGTTTTCCTTGAAATGAACTATATGCTTAATGAATTAAATGTTACATGCGGCTTATTTCCCTGAGATCATGGAATTTGAGAAATTTTAAGGAATTGTTCCCTGAAAAGTAATTTAAAAAGGAATACTATGTGTGCATTTGATCGCTTCGCAATTTACATTCCGCGAGCGGAGTGTGATTTCCCCCACTCTCATAGGAGCGGGTCGTACGCCATAGGGGATTGAAAGATGCACTTATGGTTCGGGCCGTTTGATCCTCGGCAGTGCATAGATATGATTACATTATGGCAAGGATGCACTTATGGTTCAAGCCGTTCGATCCTCGGCAGTGCATAGATGTGAGTACTTTATGGCAAAGTGCACTTATGGTTCAGGTCGTACGACCCTCGGCAGTGCACATATATGATTATTTTATGGCTTAGGCCGGTTGTCATTATCCTGTATGCGCATGATTAATTGTTACTCAATTCATGGATATTGATTTGACAGATATTTGGGGGAAGATGAAGTAGTAATTGTTTATTTACTTCCAGTATTTACTTGGATTTCAGTGCCTTATATATTTGCTGCTTTACTACCTTTACATGCCTACCGTTTTCATCATATTCTGTTAAATTATATTGTTGGACCTTAGTGAGTTTCAAGTCGACCTCTCGTCACTACTTCTTCGAGATTAGGCGGGATACTCACTGGGTACATATATATTTATGTACTCATGCTACACTTCTATACTTAATTGTAAAGGTTCTGAGGTTGGTGCATCTGGTTGTCAGAACGGAGCTTGATTCTGATTATAGACGGACCTAACTTCACGGTGAGCTATTTTCTCCTAGCGATCTCCGGCAGCACCATGGAGTTTCTTTTGCTTATTTCCCGTCTATTTCTTCAGAGAGTGGGACTGTATATTATATGTTTTGTATATTCTGTTAGTATGCCCGTAGGACTTGTGACACTAGTTCCTGGCACACACGTGGTAGTTATTATGGATTACGGGTCTGTATATATATTGACGCATGCCTCCTTATGACCGTTTTTTATTAAAACTGGCTAATTATCCATGTTGATTTATGTTTCAAACTTTAAGAGCTGAGTATATGTTGAAATGTTTAATCAAATAAGAAAGAACCCTTAGTAAATTGAGTGTTGTCTTGCCTGACCCCGCTGGTAGGCGCCATCACGACCTAAGTTAGGATTTTGGGTCGTGACAACATGGTATCAGAGCACTAGGTTCACGTAAGTCTCACGAGTCACGGGCAAACCCAGTAGAGTCTTGCGGATGTGTATGGAGACGTTTGTACTTATCTTCCGGAGTCTATAGGGTGTTAGGAAACCTCTCTTTGTTCTTATTCTATCGTGCAATCGATGGTTTAATAAATCTCATTCTTCTATTCTCTCACAGATGGTGAGGACGAGTGCATCTGTTGTTCCAGACCCGGGAGGGGCCGCTACCCCCATTGTCTGAGGCCGTGGCAGAGGCCGGGGGAGGGAACCGGCCCGAATTAGGATAAGAGGGCATCCCATAGCTATTCTGGTTCCACCACCAGAGGACCCTATCATAGAGGAGCAGGACGAGGTGCCCCCAGCAGATCCTGCTCCAGTAGACTTCATGATGGCGCCAGGCTTCCAGGAGGTCATGGGCTGTATGATGAGATTTATGGACACTATGTCCTAGGCTAGTTTATTTCCAGCAAATCCTACCGCTTCTCAGGCGGGAGGGGGAGTCCAGACCCCTACTGCCTATGTTGCAGGCTAGACAGCATCATTATATCATACCCCGGGTACTCTGCCCATGTTGCAGGCTAGACAGCATCATTCCATCATACCCCGGGTACGCTGCCCGTGGGTGGGGTCCAGCCTGTTACAGCAGCACCTAAGCCCAGACCAGCTGCGGATGATGATCCGCAGAAGTTATTGGGTTGATGGACCCGATTGCACCCTCCAGTATTCGGGGGTGAGCGAGTCGAGGATGCCCAGAATTTTATGGACAGGTGCAGGGACAGATTGCACAACTTGAGGATAGTAGAGTCCCATGGAGTGTATTTCACTACCTTCCAGTTGGAGGGCAGATCTCGTAGGTGGTGGAAGTCCTATATTCTCAGCAGGCTAGTAGATTCTTCTCCTGTCACTTGGGAGCAGTTCACACAGATGTTTCTGGATAGATATATCCCAACCCCTGAGAGGGAAGAGATGCGGTATCTGTTTGAGCTGCTAGAGCAGGGACAGATGTCAATGACAAATTATAAGGACAAATTTTCAAAGTTGTCTCGCCACACACTCATGATACTACCTACTGATGCAGAGAGGGTGCGGAGATTTGTGGTTCGGTTGCATCCAGGTATTAGGGCCACCATGGCCCGAGAGGTGGACATGGGTACTCCTTATCAGCTCGTGGTAGAGATTGCTCGCAAAATCGAGGGGTATCAGTCATGGAGCAGGGGCAATAGGACAAGACGGCTATATTCTCTAGAGATTTCAGAGGTGCCCTGGCTAGGGGCAGAGGTCAGTTTAGCAGTATTCAGCCCAGCAGGCCTTTATATTCAGCACCTCCACCACCTCCCCGAGGTGTTCCAGCGAGGCCTAATTTCAGCGCCATGCCAGAGCGTTCCTACCGTCCTCTAGCCATTCATAGTTCACCCAGTGGTTATCCCAATCATCCGAGATCCTCCGACCCCTACTTCAGTGTTATGCCAGAGGGCTCACATCGCCCTCCGGCCATTCAGGGTTCTTCTTCATGGCAGCAGGCTATGGTAATTGGGGGTCATTACGAGTGTGGGGAGCTAGGTCATATAAGGAGGCATTGTCCCAGGTTTCGAGGCAAGGCCATAAAATAGGGTTATCAGCTGATGGGCCCGGCACCAGCAGTCCGGCCACCTAAAGGTGGAGGACAGGTCGGCAGGGGTCATCCTAGAGGTGGAGGCCAGTCAGGGGGAGGTCACGCAGCTCCTGTTCACTCTAGTGGAGCTCAGTCTTCCGGTACTCCAGCTAGATTCTATGTCATTCCGGCCAGATCAGATGCAGTGGCCTCAGACGCCGTGATCACAGGTATTATCTCAGTATGTGGTAGAGAGGCTTCAGTATTATTTGATCCAGGATCCACCTATTCATATGTTTCAGCATTATTTTCTCATTTTCTGGATGCTCATCGTGAGTCCTTCGGTTCTCCTATATATGTGTCCACTCCTATGGGCGATATTGTGGTGGTAGACCGGATATATCGGTCTTGTGTGATCACCTTCTGTGGGTTCGAGACTAGAGCGGACCTTTTATTGCTCAACATGGTTGATTTTGAGGTTATTCTAGGCGTGGATTGGCTATCTCCTTATCATGTCGTGCTAGATTTCCATGCCAAGACAGTTACTTTAGCCATGCCCGAGTCGCCTAGGCTGGAGTGGAGAGGTTCCTCAGTTAGTGCAGCCAGCCTGGTTATTTCATTCATGAAGGCTCGACATATGGTTGAGAAGGGTTGTCTGGCCTATCTTGCTTATGTGCGGGACACCACCGCCGAGTCTCCGACGATTGATTCAGTGCCAGTTGTTTGAGAGTTTGCTGATGTATTTCCTTCAGAGCTTCCAGACATGCCTCCGGATCGTGATATTTATTTCTTCATTGATTTAGCTCCAAGCACCCAGCCTATATCTATTCCTTCGTACCGTATGGCTCCGAAAGAGTTGAAGGAGTTGAATGAGAAGCTTGAGGAGTTGTTGACTAAGGGGTTCATCAGACCGAGTGTATCGTCGTGGGGTGCTCCAGTTCTATTCGTGAAGAAAAAGGATGGGTCTATGTGGATGTGTATTGATTACCGCCAGTTGAACAAGGTCACCATTAAGAACAAGTATCCTTTGTTGCGCATCGATGATTTTTTTGACCAGTTGCAGGGTGATAGGGTGTTTTCTAAGATTTATTTGAGATCGGGATACCATCAGTTGAGGATTCAGGCCTCGGATGTTCCGAAGACTGCTTTCCGTACGAGATATGGCCACTATGAGTTCCT
>ML309085.1:0-59319 GCA_005239505.1 Nicotiana paniculata | reverse complement strand
GAGTGTTTATTTATTTATTGCACGAGGGGACATTCCGTGCCGAGTGTTTGTGAGGTTATGCACGAGGGGACATTCCGTACCGAGTGTTTATTTATTTATTGCACGAGGGGACATTCCGTGCCGTATTTATGCATTATTATTTTCGTTGTTCATGTTTGCTATGTACTGCACTTGTTTTGGTGAGGATGAGAGTAAAAGCACGAAGGGTGATGCCATGCACTTGTCTTTGCATGTTATTCTGTTGTTTTAAATTTGAATATTCCTACTGATCTCCTACTGCATTTATTGACAAGATTTGATATTCCTCCTGTACTGCATGAAAAATTTCTTAGTTACGGACTGAGTTCCGGTGGATAAATCTTGAGGAGATTTTGATAAAGGGATTTTATTGAAAAGTATTATTGAAAAAGAAATGGTTTTGAAATGATTACATTTGAATGACTTTTACATCGAAGGTATATTTGGAAAGCACTAGTCTTGCCTAATATGATATTTGGAAGTCATTTATTGGGAAAACATCCTTGGGAAGTTTCGTATTTTGAAAGAAACTACGTTTTACGTAATTCCCTCTACTAAATATACTTATATCTACTTTTGCAGAAAGTATGTTTTCAATTGAAACTCTTCCATATAAAAATGATTTTATTTCCAAAAGGTTTTTCATATGAACTGCTGTTTAAAGATTTCTACCAGTTACGGATTTTAATGGCTAAGGCCGATGTGAACAAACCGACGTGGAGTTGAGTTATTGGTGTCCTCTATTGTATTGTGTTTCCTATCGATTCGGCTTGTGTTGCTGTCCATCTTTCACTGTATTTTTGTGTTGTTTCGTGATTGATTTCTGTAATTTCCTTCTGCTTTATATTGTCATTGTCTTAAATTATTTCGTGAAGCCTTAGGTAGATGTAACGTTCGGTCATTTCTATATTCATGCTATTTATTTTGTAGACCAGTGGTGTCTTGACTAGTCCTCGTCACTACTCCACCGAGGTTAGTCTTGATACTTACTGGGCACTGCTGTGGTGTGCTCATACTATACTTCTGCACATTTTTGTGTGCAGATCTAGGTATATATTTTAGTAGTTGTGTGGATGATTGCCAAGGAGACTCAAAGTAACCTGCTGTTGCGATCGCAGGCGTAGGAGTCACCTTCTTTGTATTTATTATTCATACACTGTTGTATTTATTTCCAAACAGATGTACTTGGAAGCTGTTGAGATTCTATATCGAGGCTGTTAGTTTCCTTTTATTATTGTTGCTATTCAGTAACTGCTAGGCTTACCTAGTCCCTAAGACTAGGTGCCATCATGATACCCAACGGAGGGAAATTTGGGTCGTGACAAGTTGGTATCAGAGGTCTAGGTACATAGGTGCTACGAGTCATAAGCGAGTTTAGTAGAGTCTTGCGGATCGATACGGAGACGTCTGTACTTATCTTCGAGAGGCTACAGAACTATTAGGAAAATTTCACTTCCTTCATTCCTATCGTGCAAGTTTATTGATCTTTAAGTTTGAAATTATCGTTCCATTCTCTCAATGATGGTGAGGACACGAACGGCGGTTCGTGATGATGCTACCCCGAAGTAAGTGTCGGAAGGGTCAGAGACAGAGGCCAACGAGGAGCACGTGCCGCAGTTAAGATTCCTACCAGAGCAGCCGTTGAGGAGTCGCCAATAGTTCTAGTTGGGGGACAGGTACGGGGGGTGCCTGTTGCTATCCCGGACTTCAGGAGACCTGAGCGCATTTTGAGTACAATTGGTACATCGACTCGGGCAGGGTTGATTCTAGTGCACCAGTTTCTTCACAGATCAGGGGAGGAGTTCATACTCCCACCGTCTACACTCCATAGTAGCGAGATCATATTGGTCAGGTTCCAGTTTTTATGGCAGCACGACATGTGGTTTCAGTTCAGCCCGTGGTTAGGACAATAGCCTCGGAGGAAGAATACCTTGGACTTGAGAGGTACAAAATGTATCACCCTTCTATCTTTCAGTGGATTGGCGGCATATGGTGCCCAGAGTTTCCTGGAGGAGTGTCACTATATACTTCGCGCTTCGGGTATTGTGGAGACGAGTGAGTTTGCTTTTGTCATGCCTCAGGTGCAGAGTAGTGGGTTGATAAGTGGTGGCGGCATATGAGTTGGGGGTAACCTGGCCCAGTTAGCTTCACTTGCATGGATTTAGGTTTCAGAGATACTTTTGAGGGGGTTTGAACTCCAGATCCTCCGAGACGTATGGCGCGCGGAGTTTGAGCAGTTGCGCCAGGGCGCTGTGTCACTGTTAGAGCATGCCATTAGATTCAGTGAGTTGACCAGAAATGCACTTTGCTTGGTTGCTTCAGTTAGGAGATGAGTCCGTAGAGTCATTTGGGAGATTCAGGCATGATATTCGATTCAGCGGGACTCAAGAGTTAGAGTAGGATGCCTCGTTTCAGCAGGTAGTAGGGATCGCTCGCCGGTTAGAGAGCACGTGGGATCGGGAGCGAGGGGACATACGAGATCAGGGGGAGAGTTCAGGGAGGCAATGAGTAGATTGGAGGAATCTACCGGTCTATATTATAGAGGTAAGGTACGACACGGTAGGAGTTTTGTGGGTCAACCAGTTCAGTTTGCATTACAAGCTTCGCATGAGATTTCAGGTACTCATGGGTCTCAGAGGATTCGTATTGTGTGTTTTTTTTACACAGCCATGTCGGCAGCGAGATCTTTTACCAGTGTGGAGATGTTATCCACAGGGTAAGAGACTGTCCTAGGATTCAGGTAGGGTGTGGTAGCAGGGTATTTAGGTGAGTAGAGGGCACCTAAGAGGGGGAGACCTAACCCATTGTTGTGTTTCATATAGTAAAATAGAGGCCGACGTGACAGATATTATCACACATGTATGTTTTGATGTGTTATAGAGGGGCACCAATTGTATTTTATTATAATTCTGCTGGTAGGGACGGGTTCCCTTATTTGTTATTTCATTTGTGAGTGAGTTCCATGTTCTGCACTCCATTTTGTGTTTGCTCCTGTTGGGAGATTCTATGAGTAGTAGCCCGTGTCTATCGTTGTTTATTTCATTCTTGATAGTGGTGAAACTGGAAATGAGTCCTTGTTGTTTTTCGTGGTAAGCTTTATGTGAATTTCCTGAGTATTTTGTTTACGAGTTGTGATTTGATACTCCATCGAGATGTGAGATCAGCTAGCATTATGATTTTTATCAGCTGAGATGAATTGGTGGAGGAATTTCAATTTTGGTATGATATATTTTCGGTATGTGATTCAGAGTTGAGGATGAGGTCCTCGTGATATTTGTGATTCGATATGTTTGGACCGGGCTGAGTACCGCAGTGGAAATTTTATGAGGATGGTATCCTTGTGATTTGTTCATATGCTTTGCTTCTTCTTTGTTATATTGCTTTTGGTAAGTCGGTATTGATAGAGAGTTGTGCCTATGGGCCTGTTTGATAGTTCCTTTATATGTTTCTATTTTCATATTCAGTCATTTCGTTATGTGTTTCTTTAGTTTAGTTTGCGGGATGTGTGCCCGGTGATGTCAGTTGTGGCTGGTGACTCGGGTGTTTAATAATGAAGTCTTCATGTTCACTGCATCATTATCAGTGTTATGGGGTTTGGAAACAGAGTTCTTTCAGATGTAGGGCTAATTGCCAATGTCGAGTTGATTTCGGGCAGTTATTGTGACCAAAAGTGTTATATGAGCCTATGTGTGATGTACTATGTGGTGTGGTTGTGCCTTGTGGGTGTAGTCATGAGTTGATGCAGCTGATTGAGGCTAATGCCGAATATGGATTTAGAATCGGGTCTTTTGTAAATGAGTAGAGGGTGAGAAGTAGAGGTATGAGGCTTATCGGTGGTAATGTGAAGGCTATATCGCGGTTGTGATTGTTCCATCGGGCTTATGTGGGTTGGGGTGACGTGGGATCACCCGCGGCTATGTGTTGGAAGTATACCATCAGTGATTGGATGAGTAAGTGAATCTTAGCACGTTCGAGGACAAACGTTTTTTTAAGAGGGGGAGATTATAATGACCCAAAAGGTTATCCTGTATATTTCTAGCTAATTCTGTGTTCCGAGGTCGTGAAAACCTCCTTCTATCTCACCTCGATTTGCATGCGCAGCCCGGGCGTGTAGCCGGGAAGCCTTTATGTGAAAAACTGATAAAAATGATAATTTTGTATTAGAAATTTGAATAAAGTTGACTTCAGTCAATGTTTTTGGTAAACGGACCCGAACCCGTGATTTGGGGTCCGTAGGAAAATCAGGGACTTGGGCGTATGCCCGGAATCGAATTCCGAGGTCCTAAGTCCGAGAAATAAATTTTTAAAAGAAATTATTTTCTGAAAATAAAAGAGGTTTTTGAAAATGAAATTATATGTGAGACCTGTGGTATCGGGCCTGTATTATGGTTCCGGATCCTGGTACGTGTTCGACATAATATTTTTTCCATATCTGTGAAGTTTGGTAAAAAATAGACTTCACTAGATATGATTCGAATCGTAAATGCAAAATTTAAGGTTTAAAGAAGTTTTCAGGAATTTCATTGATTTTTGGTTTAATTCATCGTTTTAGTGTTGTTTTATGTGTTTTGNTTCCTTCATCGCGATCGCAGTGATTCTTTCGCGATCGCGATGTGTCCCTGCTGGTCGCCCAAACTTTGTTCTTCGCGTTCGCATTCTTCAGTACGCGATCGCATAGCTTCCTGTTCTCCTCCTCCGCATTGGTTAACTCCTTGTCGCGTTCGCGATGAACAACCTGGGCAGCTTTCCTCTTTCATCTTCGCAATCGCAAACCATGTTCCACGATCGCGATTCATTTAACGTCTGGGCAGAATATAAGTTGTTCAAAATCGGGGTTTCACCATTTTTAAACATATTTTGACCTCTAAAGCTCGAGTTTTGGCGATTCGTTGAGGGTTTTTTCACACAAATCTAATGTGTAAGTGTTCTTCCACTAGAATTAATTATATTTCATGAATTAGTTCTTGTTTCCATCATTTAAATATTGTTTTGGGTTGAGGAAGTTTTGGTTTTTGAAAGAAAACGTCAAAAATAAAAATTCATGATTTGAAAGACCAAATGTTATCGGAATTGGATAAATTTAGTATGGGTAAACTCATATCGGAAAGGGTAATCGGAATCTGTAAAATTTGTCGGGTTCCGAGGTGCGGGACCGGGGGTCGACTTTTGGGTCGATTTTCATAATTTTGTAAAGATTAAAACTTTATTGTTCGGGATAGTTCCTTATTCGTTTTATGTGTATTTTGAAGTTGTTTTAGTTGATTTTGAGCCGTCAGGAGGTCTTTTCTGCCCGAGAAGTCTATTTTTGAGTACCGGGATGTCGTCTTTGAGGTAAGTATCTTGTCTAACTTTGTGTGGGGGAACTACCCTTAGGATTGAGTCTTCTTTGTTGATTGTAGTCCGTGTGTACGAGGTGACGAGTGCGTACTCGGACTTATTTGTTAATAGATTGGCCTTTTAGGATTCGTAGGTTCTTATGTTATATGTGTATGAGATGTAATTGTTACGTTTGAATCCTTGGTTGTTAATTTCATCCTTTCCTAATTAAATCAGAATTACTTGCTTTTGGATTCCTTTGTCGGCTATTTGATCTTAATTGACTTAATTGAATATCTTACCGCTCTTATCTTCATGCTATACTTGCTTCCTAAAACTGCCAAATTGACTATACTAGTGTTATCTAGCTTTATAGTTGTTTAGCCGTAGTTAGAATATTCGTTCGTTGGTGTCAAGCATGCCCGTGAGTCTTACATTGCGCTTTATATGATTTTTCCCTTATGTGCTACTTGGACCTAGTTGATAAACATTTATGTTGTTGGTGTTTTCTTGATGTTACTTATTATTGGGCCCTTGTTTGAGCTGAGTTTTATTTCGTGAAGTTAATTGTTGAGGCGAGATTGGTTATAGTTGTTTCCCTTGCCAGGATGATGTTGTTTCATTGTTGACTCCCTTGTCGGGATGGTATGATTTCTATTGTTGTTGATACTGTTAATGATACTGTTTGCGTTGTTGACTCCCTTGTTGGGATGTTGTGATTTATGGTTCTTATTGTTGATTTCCCTTGTTAAATTGTTGTTTATGTTATTTATTGCACGAGGGGACATTCCGTGCCGAGTGTTTGTGAGGTTATGCATGAGGGGACATTCCGTGCCGAGTGTTTATTTATTTATTGTACGAGGGTACATTCCGTGCCGAGTGTTTGTGAGGTTATGCACGAGGGGACATTCCGTGCCGAGTGTCTTGAGGTTATGCACGAGGGGACAATCCGTGCTGAGTATTTATTTATTGCACGAGGGGACATTCCGTGCCTAGTGTTTGTGAGGTTATGCACGAGGGGACATTCCGTGCCGAGTGTTTATTTATTTATTGCACGAGGGGACATTCCGTGCCGTATTTATGCATTATTATTTCCATTGTTCCTGTTTGCTATGTGCTACACTTGTTTTGGTGATGATGAGAATAAAAATACGAAGGGTGATGCCGTGCACTTGTCTTTGCATGTTATTCCGTTGTTTTAAGTTTGAATATTCCTATTGATTTCCTACTGCATTTATTGGCAAGATTTGATATTCCTCCTGTACTGCATGGCAAATTTCTGAGTTATAGACTAAGTTCTGGTGGATAAATCTTGAGGAGATTTTGATCAATGGATTTTATTGAAAAGTATTATTGAAAAAGTAATGGTTTTGAAATGATTACATTTGAATGACTTTTACATCGAAGGTATATTTGAAAAGTACTAGTCTTGCCTAATATGATATTTGGAAGTCATTTATTGGGAAAACATCCTTGGGAAGTTTCGTATTTTGAAAGAAACTACGTTTTACGTAATTCCCTCTACTAAATATACTTATATCTACTTTTTGAGAAAGTATGTTTTCAAAAACTCTTCCATATAAAAATAATTTTATTTGCAAAAGGTTTTTCATATAAGCTGCTGTTTAAAGATCTCTACCAGTTACGGATTTTAATGGCTAAGGCCGATGTGGAGTTGAGTTATTGGTGTCTTCTATTGTATTGTTTTTTCTATCGATTCAGCTTGTGTTGCTGTCTATCTTTCTGCGTATTTTTGTGTTGTTTCGTGATTGATTTTTGTAATCCTTCCGCTTTATATTGTCATTGTTGTAAATTATTCCGTGAAGCCTTAGGTAGATGTAACGTTCGGTCATTTCTATATTCATGTTATTTATTTTGTAGACCAATGGTGTCTTGGCTAGTCCTCGTCACTATTCCACCGAGGTTAGTTTTGATACTTACTGGGCACCGCTGTGGTGTTCTCATACTACACTTCTGCATATTTTTGTGTGCAGATCTAGGTATATATTGTAGTAGCTGTGTGGATGATTGCCGAGGAGACTCAAGGTACCCTGCTGCTGCGTTCGCAGGCGTCGGAGTCACCTTATTTGTATTTATTATTCATACACTGTTGTATTTATTTCCAAACAGATGTACTAGAAGTTGTAGATGTTTTGTAGAGCTTATGACTTGTATTACCGGTTTTGCGAAAGTTTGTACATTCTGTTGAGATTCTATATCGATACTGTTAGTTTGCTTTTATTATTGTTGCTATTCAGTAACTTCTAGGCTTACCTAGTCGCTAGACTAGGTGCCATCACGATACCCAACCGAGGAAAATTTGGGTCGTGACAAAGAACTATTGATGCTGAAAAAAATTGGTTCTTTTAACAGATGATTCTAAAATTTCTTCAACCCGAACATTGTCTCTACCACCGTTGTCCATGATTTTTTGAGCAATAAGTTTTTTTATGCATATTGACCTACACAGAATATGTGGGACGAAGAAAGGGGGATATACGCTTGTGATATATTGAAATATCTTTTACTCAAGAAATTGGGGGGAGAATTGATAATGATAGATATGTTAGGTGAGAGAGAATCAGAAAGAGATATAGTGAGAGAGAATCTCAAGGGACAGAATTTAGGATATGAAAAGTTGTACATAATTTAATTAAAAAGGTAAAATTTTAAAATAAGTTGTACTAAAAGTAATTTTGTAAAAGCAGTTGTAGAGAAGATAAATAGCAAAAATTGCATGAGGTGCCTTATTCGGTCTCCCCCTTTTAACTTATGCTCGTTTTATTTTCCGTTTGCATCCGTACCCATTTTTTGTTAAAAGTATTTTAAAAAGAAGATTTTGCCCTTCTTTAATAAAAGACTATTGACAAACTGCAGGACAAAAATTTAAGCATGTTTGGGCTGAAGTTTTTGCAAATGAACTACAAAATTTCAGCTTGTTTAGACTGAAATTTCGGATAAAACTCAGGACAACTGTAGACTGCGTTACAAAATTTCAGCATGTTTTGGTATGAAATTTTAGCAAATGAAATGAAAACTTAAGCATGTTTAATCTGAAGTTTTAGAAAATGAACTAAATAACTTCAGCATGTTTTGTCTGAAGTTTTAGCAAATGAACTTAATAACTTCAGCATGCATTAGCAAAAACTCATTAGAAAATTACATACTGCAGGACAAAAACTTAAGCATGTTTAGTCTGAAGTTTTAGCAAATAAACTAAATAACTTCGGCATGTTTAGACTGAAGTTTTAGCAAATGAACTAAAAAAACTTAAGCATGTTTAGTCTGAAGTTTTAGCAAATGAACTAAATAACTTCAGCATCTTTAAACTGAAATTTCGGATAAAACTCATAACAAAATTGTAGACTGCAGGATATAACTTCAGCATGCATTAGCATGAAGTTTTAGATTCAATGTGAAACAACTTCATGCTACATTAGCATAAAGTTTTAGCTTCAACGTGAAACAACTTCATGCAAGTGCGATTCTGAAGATGAATGTGGATAAGTTTCTAATTTTTTGATAAAGCTGCTGAGAGGAGAAAAGGAGATCTTTTTTCACGAATAAGGTTGTAGATCACAGGATTAATGCCTGATTTAGGTTTTATATCTTTTGCGAGAGGAGTAATTTCCATATTATTATAGATTTTTTGTCAGCTGGCTACCAAATTATTAATTTTAAAAAATAAGGTACAAGTTAAAATGTGGCACAAATATAAGATACGATTGCAAATCCCCCGTATAAATAAGTGTTTAAAGGGTTGTATTCTATGTAAATTTTGTATTCTATATAAATTCCTCTAAGATAAAGGTGGAAAATGGTTGGGCCGAGCTAGAAACCATACGAAATAGAGCCTGTTCAATCTCGGTGTTGATCCGGTAAAGCGCTGGAAAATCGTGCTTTAGAGGGTCAGGTTTTTGGGGAAAATTTTTTAGAAAATAATCACTTTTAATCCAAGTTATTAGTATTTAGCTGGTATTCAAAATGTCATATTAGAAAAAAATTACAAGAAAATACACTTGACATCACACTATAACAAAAAATAGCCCATATTGTACATATTTTGAAAGCACTAGCAAATTTAAAATCTATGGAGTTAAATTTGAGTTCTCACAACCATTTCTTTCACTCTCTTTTCTTCTCACATCTTCTACATATGCTTCAAGAGGCCATCCGCCATTACTGCTTCTTCTCGTGTGTCACCTGGTTGCATGCAAGAAAATTAAAGAAAAAAGTCCACTATTGAAGGCTATTCAAAGCTTTGCTTTCGAAAATAAATTTTTTTGAGTTTGTTAGTTGTTTAGATTGGGTGTTGTTCCAATTGATTGAAAATATCAAAAAGAATTCAAAATTTCAATTTGAAGTGATTTTGAATAGATTTGAACAAGATTTGAGTTAAATTTCAGAAAAGACACAAGGAAGAAGAAACAGTCAGATTTTGATATAATTATGTATAATCTTGTATAATAGTGTATATGGATGTATAAACACATCCTATACACTATTATACACTCTTATACACCTTTATACAAGCGTCTGTAGACGAACTTCTTTCACGATTTTCAGTTGCAATTCTTGTTCAAAACCAGTCCAAATCTCCATTAAATGACTTCAAATTTTATATACAACCTCCTTATACTATTTCTAACAATTCTAAATAACACCCACTCCAAATTTCTCACAAAATCAAATTCAGAATCTAAACCCACATATTTAAGCTTGTTAAAAATCTTAATTTCACCATTCAAGTGGATTTGGTTTGTTGAACTAATATTTGAGTTATAGTTGCTGATTCGAAAATTAACTTAAAAGCTTGAGCAATCTTTTTAAAATTAAATAGTAATTTCGAGAATTTATTAGAGTTGGATGTTGAATCTTAACCTATTATTTTCGGGCTGTTAGTTATAAATTGAAATATGAACTGTAAAATTAAAAAATAGGGATCCCAATTGTTCCTATGTGAAATTTTCCCTTATTACTCTTTAAAACAAAAATAATATTCGAATAAAAATATTCCCAAATGCCCACCGGTAATGCTCAAACTTCAAGAATTGTTTTTTAAAGTTTGACATGTGCAGCTAGAACTCCAAAAATAATTATTGAAATTTTAATTTTTTTCAATTCCAACTCCATGAACAACTTCAAACTACAAAGCGCAAAGCTTCTTCCTTCGGCTCTCTCACATTGGTTAACTCTCTGAAACAATAAAATTTAACATTATTTTAGCGGTAACGAATAATTAATAAAGAAACAAAATACTCTAATTAACTGTACACTTCCGTGAGTCCCAAAAACTTATCATAGAGAAAGTCATTTCCTAAGTGCATGATTTTTATGTATGATATATCTACACAAAAAGAATTGAAAAAGTTTGTGTGATGACCGATAGCTCATCTTATGATTTAAAATTAAATTATGTGTTCCGAAATCATTAAAACCTCATTTTATCCCTCCTCAATTTGTGTGCGCAGTCAATACGTCTTTCCGGAAAGCTTTTGTGTTGAAAGTTGATAAAAACAAGGATTTTTGCTTAAAAACTTCATTTGAGATGACTTCGGTCAATATTTTTAGTAAACGGACCCGGATTCGTGTTTTGGCAGTCCCGCTGGGTCTGTATCGAAATATGAGACCTGTGCGTATGCCCGAAATCAGATTCGGAGGTCCCTAACTCGAGTTATGAATTTTTGTTAGAAATCTGAAAAATTATTGGTTTTTTAAAAAAGTATTAATGTTTGATCTTGTTGGTATCGGGTTCATATTTTGGTTTCGGAGCCCCATTATCACGACCCAAATTCCCAACCTGATGGTGCCTAACACCACACTCTCTAGGCAAGCCAATGTTAGAACTCAAATAATTTATTTCCTTAATTTATTACTTAAGCACAAATAAATAACTTCCAAAGAAACTTAATTAGAATAATTCCCAACAATAATAAAATAAAATAATAATAATAACCAATTAATTAAGACGAACCACGAACTAATTATATAAATAACTCTAAGACTACCCCAGGGTCTGGTGTCACAATCCACGAACTACTAAAGAATACTACAAATAATGACTGAAAGAAATAGTGTGACTGTTTTGAATAGTATAAAATAGTGTAAGTAGAAATGGGAGAAGACTCTTGGAATCTGTGAACGCCGGCAGATGTACCTCGTATCTCCAAATGAATCAGGTGGTCGTCCTGGAATCCTCTACTGCTGACTAGTACCTGGATCTGTGCAAAAGAGCACAGAGTGTAGTATCAGTACAACCGACCCCATGTACTGAGTAAGTGCCGAGCCTAACATCGGCGAAGTAGTGACGAAGCTAAGGCGGGTCTTTAACAATAAACCTGTGATATTATTATATATACGATAACACAATAAAACAATTTCACACGAACAAGAAAAATATATCTGAGACAATAATTATAAAACAAGAGGAAATCCAAACACATCAATTCAAATACTGCAACAATAATAAAATAATACAACCGCCTCTTTCAGGCCTCAGCTATAATCAATCCTCAACAATTTCCAAGTTTTCAAACTTTATCTTTGAATAAAAGTAGTACCAAAATATGAAATTAGTAATATAAAATAGAAATTTTCAAATCTTTGTTTTTAAAAAAACAAAACACTAAAAATAAATATTTAGCTTTTCAAATCTTTATTTTCTTTGAAAATCAGTAAAAATATAAATGTCCTCCCTTATCGCTCTTTGTTGCGGCGTGCAACCCGCTCCCACTTGTCCTCCCTTATTGCTCCTCCCTAAATATATCACCCTTATTGCTCCTGTTGCGGCGTGCAACCCGATCCCACCTGTCTATCCTTATCACTCCTTGTTGCGGCGTGCAACCCGCTCCCACCAGACATATAATATCAATTTATTCATAAAAAATTTCACAATTCAGGCCAAGCCTTTCACAATACTGTTATTTTTACAATTTCAAACAGAAAATCATATAGCTAGTAAGCTCTAACCAATATCATTTCACAATAAAACCAACCAGAATATAAGTAAACACCGTAACGCTGTCAATCCAGCTCAATCTTTATATACTATGATAAACTCAAGAGAACAACCAACATTTTTAACACACTTACAATAACAATTGGAAATAACTCAATGAAACCCAATAACCACGTGAACCTCAACAATTACGAAACAGTTAGAATGCATTTCTCACANATATATATATATATATATATATATAAAATTCGTAAAAATAAGGCCAAACCTCTCAACCGTTATACATATCATATGGAAACCAGCTCAAACAACCAATACTCTTTCCAAAGAATCACAACAATATCTAACAACAGATCAACAAGGCCAAATAGTCATAGAAGCAATAATGAACATATAACAATTAAGATAATGATAAAATGAGTGGGAACGGGAAGGAGGTCATGTTTAACAGACAATTTGGGTAGTGCATAGATACTCGTCACCACACATATACACCACGCCCATGCGTTTCACATAACAAACAAGTGGGGACTCCTATTCCCTCAAGCCAAAGTTAGACCAAACACTTATCTCAATTCCGTAGGCCACGCTCTACTCAATTATTGCTTTTCCTTTTGAATTCACCTCTAAATTGCTCGAATCTAATAAAAATTATCTTAATATCATTAACTAATGCTAAAGGAACTAGCTTTATTGAAAAATATAATTTTTCCTAAGTTTTCTCAAAAAAAGTGAAAACTCGACCCCGAGCCCGCTTGGTGTAAACTCGGGGTTCAGACCAAATTACGTTTACCCATTCACCCACGAACCCAAATATGCTATTAGTTTTGAAATCCGACCTTCATTTGATATAAAAATTCAATTTTTAATCCCTAATTTTACCTAAATCCTAAATTTTTACCATGAAAATTCTTTGTTTTTGCTTTAAAAATGATGCAAAATAGTAAGGAATTGAAAGAACAAGGTTTGGAATTGATAACCTATGAATTGGGGATGAACATTATTGAAGAAAACTCATTTTTAATGCTGGAACCTCGAAAATTGGGAGAAGAAAGGGTTCTGCCCGATTTTTAAAAGATATTTATAATAGCTGTGCTGGTCAACTGTGCGATCGCGGGTAATGAGGTGCGATCGCACATGGTAAGGGGAATTTGGGCAGTGCGTTGGCATGGGGAGGGGTGCGACCGCACAGGGTATTGACCTCACCTCCCCCAGGCCTGACTTAAAGCTATGCGATCACATAGCATATAGTGCGTTCGCACAGCTTGCCCGGACAGTGCTTCGCGATCGCACACTTGGAGTTGCGTTCGCACATCACAAAACTTGGGACCCCTGAAGACTACACTATGTGATCGCAATCTTGCCTATGCGATCGCATAGCACATAAACCTGGACACCAGAAGAATGAAAATCAACAGTTATTTTCAAGTGTAAAACACCCCGTGGCCTATCCGAAACTCACCCGAGCCCTCGGGGCTCTAAACAAATCATGCACGCAAGTCTAAAAATATCATATGGACTTGTTCGTGCGATAAAATCATGAAAATAACATGTAAATCTATGAAGTAAACCTCAAAACTCATCATTTTCAACAAAAACTTTTAAAGTTCATAATTTTTCAACCGGATGTCCGAATCACGTCAAACGAACTCCATTTTTCACCAAAGTTCATAGTTAACCTTTAAATATTATAACAATTATGTACGGAGCTCCGGAACCAAAATACGGACTCGATACCAATGATTTCAAACATTATTTCTTTTCTTTAAATCATAAATATTTCAGCAGAACAATTTCTTTCATAAATTGATTTCTAAGGCTTGGGACCTAGGAATTGATTCCGGGCATACGCCCGAGTCCCATAGTTTATAGCGGACCTTCCGGGATCGTTGGAACACGTATACGGGTCCGTTTACTCAAAATATTGACCAAAGTCAACTTTTATCAAATTTAAATTCTAGAAATCACTATTTCTCATATTTTCACATAAAAGCTTTCCGGTTTCACGTTCGGACTGTGCACGCAAATCGAGGTATTTAAAATTAGTATTTTTATGGTTACTAAGCATGGAAAGGATTCTAAATTTATAAAATGACCCCTTGGGTCATCACAATCTCCACCTCTTAAACAAACGTTCGTCCTCGAACGGACATAGAAAATTACCTGAAGTGGCGAACAAGTGTGGGTATCTACTCTGCATGTCTGACTCAGACTCCCAAGTAGCTGCCTCAACGGGCTGGCCTCTCCACTGCACTCGAACTGAAGGAAACCTTTTAGATCTCAATTGGCGAACCTGCCGGTCTAAAATTGCTGGCTCCTCCTTATAAGTCAAGTATTTGTCCAACTGGACAGAGCTGAAATCTAATACGTGGGATGGGTCACCGTGATTTTTCTTGAGCATAGACACGTGGAATACCGGATGAACTGAGGATAACCCTGGAGGCAATGCAAGTCTATAAGCTACATCCCCCACCTTATCAAGAATTCCAAACGGCCCGATATACCTAGGGCTCAACTTACCCTCCTTCCCAAATCTCATAACACCCTTCATGGGCGACACACGAAGCAATACTCGCTCTCCAATCATGAATGCCACATCACGGACCTTTCGATCGGCATAAATCTTTTGCCTAGACTGAGCTGCACAAAGTCTCTCCGGAATAATATTGACCTTATCTAAGGCCTCCTGAACTAAGTCTGTAATCAATAGCCGAGCCTCTCCCGGCCCAAACCATCCAACTGGAGATCTACACCGTCTATCATATAATGCCTCATAAGGAGCCATCTGAATGCTCGACTGATAACTATTATTATAATCGAACTCCGCTAACGGCAAGAACTGATCCCACGAACCTCCAAAGTCAATAACACAAGCGCGAAGCATATCCTCCGATATCTGAATGGTACGCTCGGACTGCCCGTCAATCCGAGGGTGAAATGTTGTACTCAACTCTACCGGGTACCCAAATCAAGTGGAACTGCTCTCCAAAAGTGCGAATTAAACTGTGTACCCCGATCATAAATGATAGACACGGGTACCCCATGAAGGCGAACAATCTCCCGAATATACAGCTCAGCCAACCGCTCTAAAGTATAAGTACTGGCCACAGGAATGAAGTGTGCTGACTTAGTCAGCCTATCCACAATAACCCAAACCGCATCGAATTTCCTCTGAGTCAGTGGAAGCTCAACAACGAAGTCCATAATGATACGCTCCCACTTCCACTCAGGAATCTCTATCTGCTGAAGCAAACCACCAGGTCTTTGATGCTCATACTTTACCCGCTAACAATTTAAGTAACGAGCCACATAAGTCACAATGTCCTTTTTCATCCTCCTCCACCAATAATGTTGTTTCAAATATTAGTACATTTTGGTTGTACCGGGGTGAGTCAAATATTTAGAACTGTGAGCCTCCTCAAGGATCAACTCACGAAGGCCATCAACATTAGGCACACATAACCGACCTTGCATCCTCAAAACACCATCATATTCAACTCGAACCTTCTTGGCACCACCATGCCAAACTGTGTCCGTAAGGACCATCAAATGCTGGTCATCATCCTACCGCTCCCGGATACGCTCCATTAGAAAAGACCGAGCGACTGTAAGAGCTAGAATACTGCTGGGCAAAATATCCAACCTCACGAACTGATTAGCCAACGTCTGAACAGTGTCTCACCAACTGGAATATACGCAAGGCTGCCCATACTCACCGTCTTTCTACTCAATGCATCGGCCCCCACATTGTCCTTTCCTAGGTGATATAATATGGTGACATCATAATCCTTCAGTAACTCTAACCATCTACGCTGCCTCAAATTTAGATCTTTCTGCTTGAATAGGCACCGGAGGTTGCGATGGTCAGTAAAAACCTCACACGCCACACCATAACAATAGTGCCTCCAAAATTTCCATTCATGAACAATGGCTGCCAACTCTAAGTCGTGAACATGGTAATTCTTCTCATGGACCTTCAGCTGCCGAGACGCATATGCAATCACCTTGCCATCATGCGCTAATATTGTACCTAATCCAATACGAGATGCACCATAATACACAGTGCACAATCCTGAACCTGTGGGCGTCACCAACACTGGCGCCGTAGTCAAATCCATCTTGAGCTTCTGAAAGTTCCACCCACACTCGTCTGACCATTTGAATGGAACACCCTTTTATATCAATATGATCTTAATAATTGTTCATAATCAATTACAGAATCACCCAATAACTTCACGTAACAATAATCCCCTTTCTACGCTTCACAATACTGATAATGAGATGCGATTCATGAAGACCTCATAATTATATACACGAATTAACGTGTCTCATTTAACGCCACACGGGCGTGCACATACCTCATAGGTCAAAGCTCAATAATTATAACACAGACTTAGAAAATTATGCACAATTAATTAATTAATTAATCTATATATTTATTTACTTATTATTAGTATTACTTTATTATTATTTATTCATTTATTAAGATTATTATCATTATTATTATACATAAATTGTTGAATCAGCCTAACAAGAATGACTCCTTACCAGTACTATAACAAATTTTAATCACAAAGGGAGAATTTAAACACAAGAATTTCCCTCACCAGGACATCGTCCTTACATAACTTCCACCGCGGTTCGTAGCCCGATTTAAACATCTCAAATCATATTAAAATGCGAGGATCTCGTCCTCAATTCTGGATCACAAGCAACATGCGTATCGTGCCAATCGAAACATTCCATTTCCTTCCTTTAAATTTTTTTTTCGTTAAACAAAATTACAACACGTAATGATAGATGCAACTATCTCCATAGAATTTCTCAATACAAGTATTCAAATAAGTAGATTTTTTTGAGTTACGAAGCTCGCCCGAGAGTAGAGCATATTAGAAGAATTTTATTAGTTATGCATAACCGTATTAAGTTCAGGAATCATAATTTTGTACTAATTAGAGATTGTTCTTGTAATGACACCATTTAATGTAATGACCTCAGCCATACCATGGAAAATATATCATCAGGCTGGGTCTCCACCTTTAGGAATCTAACCTCCACTTTCGACATTCCGACCCCTTTTTCCCTAGCTGGTCATGTAGTTGAGTTATAACTGTAATGGGGAACGTATCCTGAGTGCACTGATGAATTATGACTCTCCCAAATCTAGAATAGTTCCTACCAATAGCCGAAATAAAGTATTTTCTTTCCTTGAGTCGCACAATTTTTTTACAATCATAATTGAGTCCTTTAATGAGGCTGGGAACTCGCCCTCTGGCTATATGAACTGAAGTAGGAGTATGACATGCTAACTTATCAAACCTGATGGCATATCCTAACACCGTCATGGTGACCTAACACAGCCACTCAAACCTTATGCACCATGCATTATGGAGGGTCCGAGAAGAAAATTCTTTCAAAAGCATTTATGAGAACTAAGTCAAATAGTTGATGTTGCACTGGCTGGTCGTCCTCTTCGTAGGCTTGCCTCAACCACCAGAGACCAATTTCTCTTTTACTATGTTGACTCAACACCGCTGAGCTACCCCACTTATTCATGTACTCTTCGTTATTCTTTTGGGGTAACTCTCATCCCTATTGACACACAATGATCACAAAAGTAGAGCTCTATACAGATAAATCTTGGCACGAACCATATAGTCTAGAAGCTTATCAACCACTGTACTCCCTCTGAAGCACCCCAAAATCTGCAACCGTGACTTCCATGTTGAGTAGACCTTCTGTAGATTTAAAGTTGCCTATATGACTCCTTTGGTACTGAGGTATAGGGTCATTAAAGAGGCAGACATACCGCAAGTCCCAACTTTATCTCTTGTAAAATATCATGTCTTATACCTTTCAAGCCAAAATCGATATAACAAATGACCCCACAGTCTATTCCTTGATAGTGGAATTCTCCACTAGGCACGAAGTCATAGGTCACAATCCTGATAATCCGCAATGTTAAACTTCACAGCTCATAATTCAACTCCGTTGCTTCCGACTTATCCCCATGTTCCGAAATATTTCATAGCAGTGGTCAAGAAAGTCATGCGGGTCCTAAAAAGATGTACCACTGAAATGGAGTGGAAATAGTTTGGTAAATTTGTCCAACCTCACTAAATGGACTAGTGCATTCTGTAACACTGGAGTTACTATAAACCCTTCCGGAATCTGAATTAGTCCAACATGTACCGACTAAGCTAGAACCTCCGCGTCTAGATCGATTTTAGACTTAAAATAGGTGTTGATGCTCGAGGTTTAGAATGAACTCTGCTTCTGTCTCTTCCCCTAATCGTGGTTGTCATTGGGGCTTCATCTCTTGTCCGGTTGTAGACACTTTGCGTGTTGTCGAGATTTTGTGCAAGGATAAGAATAGACAAGTTCAATCATCAATGGTAGAATAAATTCGCACGATAGAGTAGAATAAAATGGAGTTGTTTCCTAACTCAATAGCCTCCGAAAGATAAGTATAGACGTCTCCATACCGATCCTTCAGACTCTACCAAGTTTGTTCGTGAATTGTGAGACCTAAGAAACCTAGTTCTTTGATACCAACTTGTCACGACCCAAATTCCCAACCTTAGAGGTCGTGATGGCGCCTAACACCACACTTTCTAGGCAAGCCAATGTTAGAACTCGAATAATTTATTTCCTTAATTTATTACTTAAGCACAAATAAATAACTTCCAAAGGAACTTAATTAGAATAATTCCCAACAACAATAAAATAGAATAATAACCATCTAATTAAAACGAATCACAAACTAATTATATAAATAACTCTAAGACTACCCCAGGGTCTGGTGTCACAATCCACGAACTACTAAAGAATACTACAAATAATGGCTGAAAGAAATAGTGTGACTGTTCTTAATAATATAAAATAGTGTATGTAGAAACGGGAGAAGACTCTCGGAATCTGCGAACGCCGGCAGATGTACCTCGTGTCTCCAAATGAATCGGGTTGTCGTCCTTGCATCCTCTACTGCTGACTAGTACCTGGATTTGTGCAAAAGAGCACAAAGTGTAGTATCAGTACAACGACCCCATGTACTGAGTAAGTGCCGAGCCTAACCTCGGCGAAGTAGTGACGGGGCTAAGGCGGGGATTTAACAATAAACCTGTGATATTAATATATATACGATAACACAATAAAACAATTCTACACGAACAAGAAAAATATATCTGAGACAATAATTATAAAACAGGAGGAAATCGAAACACATCAATTCAAATACTGCAACAATAATAAAGTAAAACAACCGACTCTTTCAGGCCTCAGCTATAAAATATCGTCAACAATTTCCAAGTTTTCAAACTTTATCTTTGAATAAAATTAGTACCAAAATATGAAAACAATAATATAAAATAGAAAGTTTCAAATCTTTGTTTTTCAAAAAAATAAAACAGTAAAAATAAACATTTAGCTTTTCAAATCTTTAATTTCTTTGAAAATTAGTAAAAATATAAATGTCCTCCCTTATCGCTCCTTGTTGCAGCGTGCAACCCGCTCCCACATGTCCTCCCTTATTGCTCCTCCCTAAATATATCACCCTTATTGCTCCCGTTGCAGCGTGCAACCCGATCCCACCTATCCACCCTTATCACTCCTTGTTGCGGCGTGCAACCCTCTCTTACCAGACATATCATATCAATTTATTCATAAAGAATTTCACAATTCAGACCAAGCCTTTTCACAATACTGTTATTTCAAAAATTTCAAACAGAAAATCATATAGCTCGTAAGCTTTAACCAATATCATTTCATAATAAAACCAACCAGAATATAGGTAAATACCGTAACGCTGTCAATCCAGCCCAGTCTTTATATACTATGATAAACTCAAGAGAACAACTAACATTTTTAACACACTTACAACAAAAATTGGAAATAACTCAATGAAACCCAATAACCACGTGAACCTCAACAATTACGAAACAGTTAGAATGCATTTCTCAAAACTTCCTTAATATTATCAAAACGAAACCACCAGGAACGTAACAACAGATCAACAAGGCCAAATAGTCATAGAAGCAATAGTGAACATATAACAATTAAGATAATAATCAAATAAGTGGGGATCGGGAAGGGGGTCATGTTTAACAGACAATTTGGGTGGTGCATAGATACTCGTCACCACAACTATACACCACACCCATACGTTTCACATAACAAACAAGTGGGGAGTCCTATTCCCTCAAGCCAAAGTTAGACCAAACACATACCTCAATTCTGCATGCCACTCTCTGCTCAATTATTGCTTTTCCTTTTGAATTCACCTCTAAATTGCTCGAATCTAATCAAAATTAACTTAATATCATTAATTAATGCTAAAAGAACTAGCTTTATTGAAAAATATAATTTTTCCTAAGTTTTCTCAAAAAAGTGAAAACCTAACCCCGGACCCGCTTGGTCTAAATTCGGGGTTCAGACCAAATTACGTTTACCCATTCACCCACGAATCCAAATGTGCTATTAGTTTTGAAATCCGACCTTAATTTGATATAAAATTTAATTTTTACAAAACTCCCTAATTCTACCCAAATCCTAAATTTTTACCATGAAAATTCTTTGTTTTTGCTTTAAAAGTGATGCAAAAGTAAGGAATTGAAAAAACAAGGTTTGGAATTGATTACCTATGAATTGGGGATAAAGATTGTTGAAAAAAATTCATTTTTAGGGATGGAACCTCGAAAATCTGGTGAAGAAAGGGTTCTACCCGATTTTTAAAAGATATTTATAATAGCTGGGCTGGGCAACTGTGCGATCGCGGGTAATGAGGTGCGGTCGCACATGGTAAGGGGAATTTGGGCAGTGCGTTTTCATAGTGAGGGGTGCGATCGCACATGGTATTGACCTCCCCTCCCCCAGGCCTGGCTTAAAGCTATGCGATCTCATAGCATACAGTGCTTTCGCATAGCTTGCCCGGACAGTGCTTCGCGATCAGACACATGGAGCTGCGTTCTCACAGCACAAAACTTGGGACCCCTGAAGACTACACTGTGCGATCACAATCTTGCCTATGCGATCGCATAGCAGATAAACCTGGACACCAGAAGAATGAAAACCAGTAGTTATTTTCAAGTGTAAAACACTCTGTGACCTATCCGAAACTCACCCCAAGCCCTCGGGGCTCTAAACAAATCATGCACGCAAGTCTGAAAATATCATACGGACTTGCTCGTGCGATAAAATCATGAAAATAACATGTAAATCTATGAGTTAAACCTCAAAACTCATCATTTTCAACAAAACTCTTAAAGTTTATAATTTCTCAACCGGATGTCCGAATCACGTCAAACGAACTCCGTTTTTCACCAAAGTTCATAGTTAACCTTTAAATATTATAGCAATTATGTATGGAGCTCCGAAACCAAAATACAGACTCGATACCAATGATTTCAAACATTATTTCTTTTCTTTAAATCATAAATATTTCAGCAGAACAATTTCTTTCAAAAATTGATTTCTAAGGCTTGGGACCCGGAATTCATTTCCGGGCATATGCCCCAGTCCCATATTTTACTGTGGACCTCCCGGGATAGTCGGAACACGTATACGGGTCCGTTTACTCAAAATATTGACCAAAGTAAACTTTTATCAAATTTAAATTCTAGAAATCACTATTTCTCATATTTTCACATAAAAGCTTTCCGGTTTCACGCCCGGACTATGCACGCAAATTGAGGTATTTAAAATTAGTCTTTTTATGGCTATTAAGCATGGAACGAAGTCTAAATTTATAAAATGACCCCTTGGGTCATCACATCGATACAAGTTCAATATAATATTTAAGACTTGTTTGTGAAATTTGACGAGAAACACAGTTGGTTTGACGTGATTCAGACGTCCGATTGAGAAAATAGAAATTTCAAAGTATTCTTGAGAATTTCATTTGATTTGGTGATAAGTTTGTAGTTCTAGGTGTTGTTTTGGAGATTTGATCGCACGAGCAAGTTTGTATGATGTTTTAAGACTTGTGTGCATGTTTTGTTTGGAGCCCCGAGGGCTCGGGTGAGTTCCGAAAAGGTTACAAAGTGAATTGAACTTAGGAATTCTTGCTGGTGTGCTACAAGTCTGCAGACTTCTCAATTGCGAGGCCTGGCTCGCAAATGCGAATAACCCATTGCATTTGCGAGCAGTTGAGATGGGGGGTCGACTTCACATTTGCGAATTATTGGTCGCATTTGCGATCATCTCAGGCCGCATTTGCGAACAAATGTTCGCATTTGCGAAGACAGCAGTGCTGGGGAACACTTTGAATTTGCGAAGGATTTCTCGCAATAATTGCGAACCCCTGGTCGCATTTGCGACATCTGCAGCTGTGTAAAACCTAACTTAGACGGGATTTTTGCTCATTTCTCAAAATTTTCAAAACAAGAAACCCTCTAGGACATTTTCCAAAGACCATTTCTTCCCCAATCATAGGTAAGTGATTCTTAACTAGATTCTTTCAATCTTTCACTGTATTTTACAAGATTTCAACCTAGAATCTAAGGTTTTTCATGGTGGAATTGGAGAGTTTTGGGTAGAAATTAGTCATTTGATAAATTGGGGATTTAGATCTCAAATTGAGTGTGCAAAACTAATTTCATACCCGGGCCCGGGGGTGAATGACTAATCGGGTTTTGGTTCGAATTTCGGGTTAAAACCAAGCGAGCCCAGTGTCGACTTTTTTTGACTTTTATTGACTTTTTCAATAATGGCCTAAGCTGAATTCTTATCGATCGTGGGTGATTACTAAGGTTTATTTTTGAAATGTTTGGTTGGAATTTGCTAGGTATTGTTTGTTCGGAGGCGTGTTTGAAAGGCAAAGCTGTGATTGAGCGTTGAGTGGCATTTGGAGCGAGGTAAGTGCTGTGTTTAACCTTGAATTGAGGAATTAGGAACCCTCGGGCTTTGTGTTATGTGAATCTATATGACCGGCGTATATGCAAGGTGATGAGTGCTTATACGCTGCCGAATTATCTATTTTCCCTGATTTATCGCTTTTCCTTAATTGATTTCCCTCCTACCTTAATTTTCACATGCTCTAAATTCTTTCCATGCTTAATTGCTACGTGTTAATCAATGTTTTCTTTTGTTAATCATGTTAGCTCTTTTCATAGTTTCTCCTAATCCCTGCTATTTGCTTAATTTTACTTGTGTGTACCTTTAAACTGTAAATTGCCGGTTTAGTCTCACTTTGTAGTATTATTTGTTTAGATTCTATATTGAACAAGATTCCTTTTCTTGGTTCAGTTTGGTATTTATTTATTATCATAAAGGCCTTGTGATTTAGCATGTTGATTTGACTGTGTACATTGATTGTTTGGTATTGATATGGTGGGATCGGGCTGCACGCCGCAACAAGTGTAATAAGGGAAGATTGATATGGTGGGGTAAGGGTGAATATGTATATACGGTGGGATCGGGTTGCATGCCACAACATGTGGAATAAGGGTGGATTTTGATATGGTGAAATGAGGGTGAATTACAATATTAATATTGATATATTGTGGGATCAGGTTGCCTTCGCAACACACATACATATATATATATGTACTGATACTGCACTCTGCACATTGTGCATATTTTAGAGACGGTCCCGACAGCGGCTACTAGAGAGCTCGGATCGGACATTAACGGAAAGCTGAGGTACAACTATTTAGCGCCCGCAACTCCTGGAGTCCCCATCCTCTATTTATTTAGCTGTGAACTTTCATTCGAACAATTTGTTATTTATTTCAGACCCTTATGTGTATTACTCTAGTTGTTCGTGCACTTGTGACACCAGGTTCAGGGAATTGTAATAGGTTTTTGGCTAGTTCAGCTTCCGCATTGTTACTTTAAATTTATTCAGTTATCTCAGTTCTTCTTTAATATCTAATTTAAACAGTTAAAAGGAGTAGATTGTTCTAACGTTGGCTTTCCTAGCAAGTTTAATGTTAGGCGTTATCACGATCCCGACAATGGAAAATCTGGATCGTGACATTTTGGTCTAGCCTAATCACTAAAGTGAAAGAAATAAAAAAGTCTAATCTTCTATTTAAATATCTTGAGAAATCTAGGAATCTGAATCAATCTCAGGCGCATCTATCACCTAAAGTTTTAAAAGATTGACATCCAAGAAAATTCCTTGATTTTAAAGTAATATAAGCTTAAAATTCATGAAATGTTTCCCGGAGTTATTGAATATTCCCAATTCAAAAACAATTCCTGAAATTTTGCAGTAATAATGTTTACACTTCAGTAATTGTTCCTGGAGTTTTGTTGTATTTTTGGTAAAGATATTTTGTTCAGATTTATTTTCTGTATTAAAGAATGGCTACTATAGAAATTCTAAAAAATGGACTCTTATAGCTAACCTAAAAAGTATCATACCATCTAATTTTTTCGGGGTTTTGTGAGCCAAATTAGGCCCGTGCAGGGCCAGATTAAAATTAATCAAGTCAGTCGGATAATCAAACATATTTTTTTGTAAATTTGATAAAAATAATATTATGTAATTTTTATTTGAATTTTATGAAACTTGCAACTTATAAATAAATAAAATAAAGACCAAAATTTAAGGAGTAAGTAGTCAATACTTAAACAAAAATTTTAACTTAAAGTTTAAACACTAAAGTAAGTAAGAGGTAGTAATAACAGCCTTAAATTTCATTAAATATTTTAATACAATTCCCAAGTTCTATTTTTATTCTTAAACTTGCAAATTTAGAGATTACAACGACCGGACCAGACGAGATTCCAGTAGTGTTTTGGAGATATGCGGGTAGAGCAGGCGTGGTGTGGCTGACTGGGCCTGATGAGTGGCAGTGGAGTACAATGGTTCCGGTGTACAAGAGAAATGGTGATATCCAGAACTGTAACAACTATAGGGGTATCAATTTACTAAGTCATACCATGAAATTTTAGGAGAGGGTGGTAGAAGGGAGGATAAGGAGGGCGGTGTCTATATCGGAAAACTAATTCGGGTTCATGCCGGGACATTCTACTACAGAATCTATCCACCTAATCAGGAGGTTGGTGGAACAATATAGGGTAGGAAGAGGGATTTGCATATGGTGTTTATTGACCTAGAGAAGGCGTGTGACAAGGTCTCCAGGGACGTCCTTTAGAGGTGTCTGGAGGTGAAAGGTATGCCGGTGGCTTACATTAGGGCGATAAAGGATAATTCTGATGGAGCTATGACTTGGATTAGGATTGTGGAAGGTGACACAGAGACTTTTTCGGTGGTTATGGGGTTACACCAAGGATCTCCGCTCAGCCCATTCTTATTTGCCCTAGAGATGGACGCACCGACACACCATATCCAAGGAGAGGTGCCATGGTTATGTTGTTCGCTGATGATATAGTTCTGATTGATGAGACGAGATGGGGAGTTAATGGGAGACTGGAGGTATGGAGGCAAGACTTAGAGTCTAAAGGTTTCAAGTTGAGTGGGACTAAGACGGAATATGTGGAATGTAAGTTCAGCGACATGACGGGGGAAGCAGATGTAGAAGTCAGGCTTGACTCACATGTCATCCTCAAGAGAGAAAGTTTTAAGTACTTAGGGTCAATTATCCAAGGATATAGGGAGATTGACGCCGATGTTACGCACCGTATTGCGGTGGTGTGAATGAAATGGAGGTTAGAGTCTTGAGTCCTGTGTGATAAGAATGTGCCACCGAAACTCAAAGATATGTTCTCTAGAGTGGTGGTTAGACCGGCCATGTTGTATGGGGATAAGTGTTGGCCAGTGAAGAATTCACATATCCAGAATATGAAAGTAGACGAAATGAGGATGTTAAGATGGATGTGTGGCACACTAGGCTGGATAATATTAGGAATGAAGATATTCGGGAGAGGGTGGGCGTGGCTCCGGTGGACGACAAGATGTGGTAAGTGCGACTTGGACACGTGCAGAGGAGAAGCCTAGATGCCCCGGTTAGGAGGTGTGAGCGGTTGACTTTGACAGGTACGAGAAGAGGTAGAGGGCGGCCCAAGAAGTATTGAGGCGAGGTGATCAGACAGGACATGGCGCGACTCCAGATTTTTGAGGACATGGCTCTTGATAGGAAGGTGTGGAGGTCGAGCATTAGGGTTGTAGGTTAAAGGATAGCCGAGCGGGTTTTCTCTTTTTTCTGGTTTCCTCTTTGTACCGACGAGTATGATAGTGTTTTGTCTAGCACTTCTAGTGATTTATGTTGTGTTTCACACTTTTGCATAATATTTGTGTTACTGCTTTTCCATTTATTTGCTGTCTTTTACATTGCTGATATTATTTTTCAGGTTTTATTGTCACAGATCTATTGTCTCTAAGCCGAGGGTCTCCCGGAAATAGCCCCTCTATCCCCTCTGGGGTAGAGGTAAGGTCTGCGTACACTCTACCCTCTCCAGACCTCACTAGTGGGATTTTTCTGGGTTTTAGTTGTTGTTGTTGATTCATAACATTGCAATCCATTCAAAGTTTACAAACACGAATTTTCTAATATAATAAACTCAATAACAAAAAATAAAGAGAAGCTTCAAATTCAATCTTTGAATGATCATCTACTCTTTGTTTGTTTCTTTGTTCGATAAAATTCAATCTCTAACCTTATAACAACCTTCTACTATATCTCTCACACGTGGATGCTTATTAAACAAGTATGCGATCAAAGTACCTATCCTTCATTTATTACTCCCGGACTCGTGCTTAAATATATGATTATACTTATTATATTGAATCGTATCTGTATTTTTTAGATGAAAATAAATTTACACCTTACTTCTTTTTTCGAGCCTAGACACATGAGGAGGAATGCAAATAAATTTTTACTAGCAATTCAAGAGAGAAACAAGAGAATTGGAATTGAGACTTTGAGAGAGAGAGAGAGAGAGAGAGAGAACTGTGTATGAAGAAATAAAGAATGGGGCTATTTATAGTTTTTTAATTGATAAATATTTAATAAAGCGGGGGGGGGGGGGGGGGGGGAGGTTACTCTTAAATAAAATGGCCAAAAAGTCTATTTGTGCAAAAATATCTATTGAGCAACGGTCAAGTTCCAACTTAACCATTACCAATTGTCAAGTGTCAAATTGACCATTGCCAACTGTCAAATTTCTAAAAGAAAAATACAAGGTGTTACCATTCAACCGGGTTGGGCGACGTACCAGTTTTGGCACAACAAAATATTAACAAGCTAAACTGGTAACGGTCCACTGGTTGACTAATGGGAACTGTATCACCACCCAAAATCCCAACCCCTAGGGTTCTGATGACGCATAACTATAATGATCCAGCCGATAATTTTGAGATTCAGCATTCTCTACGGTGGTTTAAGGTCCCGAGTAACTTCGTATTGTGTCTTACTACTTACGTGTGTGGTCGGTTTCGGATTTCAAGCGATTCGGGATTGATTTGGAAGAATGATTCTTATTTTAGAACTTAAGTGGTAAGACTTGATTTAAGTTTGACTTTTGTGTAGACGACTTCAGAATGGTAATTTAATAATTCTAATAGTTTCTTATGGTAATTTTAGACTTAGGCGTACATCCATATTTGGATTTGGAGGTCCGTAAGTTGATTTGATATTTTTTAGCAAACTTTGGAAAGTTGAAAGTTTGGAAGGTTGAAAGTTTAGACCAAAAGTTGAACTTATTGATATCAGATTCAGATTTTAGTTTCGGGGGTTGCTATAACTCCGTTGTGTCATTTGGGACTTTCTTGCAAAATTTGATCATATTCGGAATTGGTTTGATATATTTCAGCATTAATTTTAGAAGATGGAAGCTCATTTGTTCATTAGGCTTGAATCAATGTGCGATTCATGATTTTGGTGTTGTTTTATGTTATTTGAGGCTTCAAGTGAGTTTGTGTTATATTTTGGGATTGGTTAGTGTATTTGGATAGGTCCAGGGTATTTCCGGTGTGTTTCGGATGGGCTACGGGCCATTTTCTATTGTCTTGGACTGGTGTTTTGCTGGTGTCTGATGTTGTTCATCGCGATCACGAACAACTCTTTGTGTTTGCGTAAGTTAATTTGGAAGCAGGCACAATTTTTTCTTCACGTTCGCGAATATATGGCCGCGTTCATGGAGCTTGGGAAGTCATCTTTGATGGTAGGCTATAATCCCGTATTTTAGTCGCTTATTGCACTCAAATTCACTGCACTTTACTAGCGTTGAGCTTTAATTGGTAGTGGTTTTGCACTTTTTTATTCCTTGTAGGAGTGATTCCAAGTTATATAGATGTTATGGAGCTAATTCGAGCTATTTGGAGCTTTGAAGTCTGAGTAGAAGCCCAATAAATTAAGCCGGAATCACATCCGGGGCTCGAAGACCAAGTTTGGATGTCAGAAAATGAGAAAACGAATTCACTCTGAGAAAATTGCACTACCGCGCCACGGGCCTCATAGCGCTAGTGCAATTTTCCTGCAAAGTGAAAAAAGATACTCAGTAAAATTTGCACAGCTGCGTCGTATGGATCAAAGCGAGGGGTGGCGCGACGCGGCGCGGCGCGGTAGTGCAAAATATGGCCATAAATGATTTTTCAATACATTCTGGAATTTTCCACAAGCTCGCCGAATGGGGCGGCGCGATATCACCAAAATGTTAGAGTAGTCTCCTATTTCCGCTAAAAAAGGGTAATTTCGTTTGGGGTTTATTGAGGGATGGGTTAAATAGACCAGAAAACACCATTTTCGGGACTTTTGACACATTTTCAACCTAAGGAGGCTTGGGAAAAACACAAGCACAAGGAATTCATCATACGTTCTTCACTCAAGACTCGGGTTTGGATTGAATTTATGTTTTCCTATATTTTAGTTATATTTGTGAAGAACGTCTCCTTGTCGATGTAGTAGTTCCTTTTAGGGTTTGATGGATTTAGTTTATTGATGATTGTTTGTGGATTATAACTCTATTTTTAATGTATTTGAAAAGTTGTGGAAAATATAATTGTTGCATCTATATTCACTAGTTCTTGTAATCGAAAGAGGCATAACTTGTGATATCTTTGCATTATATTGTTGGTTAAGTTCATAGATTCTTCTAAGTAATCGAAAGAGGTTAGTTGAATCATTGATTAAACCTAGTTACGAAAATAATCGAAAGAGGTTTTCCTAAAGACTGATCCACTACGCATTCTTGCAAACTGTTACGACTCAATTTCCCCTCCGTTGGGTATCGTGATGGCACCTAGTCTTAGGGACTAGGTAAACCTAACATTTACTGATATCAACAACAATAAGAAAGACTAACAATCTCGATATAGAAATCTTTATAGAATTTACAATTTCCAAAACGGGTAGTACAAGTCATAAGCTATACAGATTTTACTACAACTTCTAAATACAGCTGTTTAGAAATAAGTAAAGCAATGTGAATACAAGAATAGGAAGGTGACTCCGAATTCTGCGAACGCAGCAACATGTTTACCTTGAGTCTCCACAGCAACGATCCACATAGCTACAAACGAGCAAATACCTGGATCTGCACAAATGTGTACAAAATTGTAGCATGAGCATACCATAGCGGTGCCCAATAAGTATCAAGACTAACCTCGGTAGAGTAGTGACGCGGAATAGTCAAGACACCTACGAATCTAATAAACTGACAAGTATAAGTATAGGAACAACAGAACATGATATCTATATAAAGACTACGGGATATGGCTAACAATACAGAAATTTGCAATAAGGAGGGAAACAACAAGTAACAGGGGAACACCATAATAAGGACACAAAAGAGTGGACGGAAACACAACCCAAATCTGAAATCATAAATACAGTAAAGACAAATAATAATTCAGCAACTACGGCAGTTTTCACCTCAGGCCTTAGCCAACAAACTCCAATCTATTAGTCAATTCCGTCAAATATAAATCTTTCACCCATAAATTTTCAAATAGATATATTTAGAATATAATCCTTCCCAATAAAAATATTTCTAAATATACTTCCTTCAAATAAATATCTTTCAAACACAGTTCTTTCAAAATAAATACCTTTCGAATATAATATTTTCAAATAAACATCTTTTGAATATAAGTCACCCTATGGCACCTCATCTCATAATCATACAATACGGATCTCAATACCTGAACCATAACACTTGGCATCCTGTGCCCTCATCACACCTCATAACCGCACTGACGACTCACGTGCTAAATAGAGCCATTTTCACATGGAAGGAAAGTAAACAAGGGTGTGCGTCTATACTCAGCAATATCAAGAAACCTCTTATCCGATAAGGGTGCTTAGCTACGTGTATGCCTGTGCAAATGTCCTAATATAGTTCATACCAGCTAGAAAGTATAAGGAAAAGAATGGACAACACGTAGAATGTTTACAAGAATGTAAGCACAGAAGATATACGACTCAGAACACAGATATAACAACAGGGGATCTCTCAGGATACCGTCCCTTAGTCCCAAACGTAAATATGCAGGGGGATCTCCCGGAATACCGTTCCATAGTCCGAAAGTAAATATGCAGAACAAGGGGATCTCCCGAAATACCAATCCGTAGTCCCAAAGTAAATATGAAGAATAGGGGGATCTCCCGGAATACCGTTCCGTAGTCCCAAAGTAAATATGTAGCGTAATAAATAGACATAACCGTTATAGCACGACAGAAACCTCATGCATCACCATAACAAGTACAACAACAACAATGACAATAATACAAAGTACGACAAGTAAATCAACTCAAGAACTTTAAATCACAAAGAAACGGTAGAACTCATTCACAGCGAATAACCACAGTAAAGAATGCTAGGCGTAAAGAGAACAACTCAATAAGGAGGGAACTAATATGCCACAACGATTCCATAATATACAGTTCGGCAACGAGAAAACTAACATGAGTGAAATAGTTCCAAATAAGGACAAGTTAACTAAAACATGGATATCTAGACTTCTTTTAAGGTTGGGAAATTACGAAGAATATTCCACAATTCAATTAAAGGTAGACAGTGGAAAGATAATCATAACCTCAATTAACACTAAACAATTAAAGGATGAGATAATAATAATTTCAAATAAAGATAAGCAGTTGTGAAAAGATAGTATGACAATAAAAGAGGTAAAATCTCCAATTCAGTAAAATAAGAGTCAAATAGGCAATAAGAGTAAATTCTAAAGCAATTAATTCTAATTTAAGCATGTAGAGGTGAAACTAGTAAATAGGAACTCAGTCATATCAAGAACAACTTCATACACAATGAATATAAGGGCCTAAGAACCCTAAAAGGCCAGTTTTTCACAAATAAGTCCGAGTACGCACTCGTTACCTCGCGTACACGGACTACAATCAACATAGAAGACTCAAATCCTAAGGGAAAATCCCCCGCACAAGGTTAGGCAAGATACTTACCTCAAAGAAGACAAACCGATTCTATAAAATGAACTTCTTGGGTGAAATAACCTCCGGGCTGTTCAAATTTAACCAAAATAACATCAAAGCACAAATAAACTCATAAGAAACTATTTCGAATCATAAAGTCTCAATCTTTAACAAAATCCACAAATCGGTCCAAAAGTCGACCCCGAGACCCGCACCTCGGAACCCGACAAATTTGACAAAAACCGAATACCTATCGCGATACGAGTTCAACCATACAAAATTATCAAATTCCGATACCATTTGGTCCCTCAAATCATGGTTTTTCATTTTAGGAATTTTCTTCAAAAACTAACATTTTCCTCAACCCAAAACACATATTAAACGATAAAAATGAAGATAAAATAATGAAATATATTAAATAATAGGTGAAGGACAGTTACCCAATCTAATTTCTTAAAAAAGCCATAAAGAATCACTCAAAACCGAGCTCTACAAGTCAAAATATGATAAAAATGGCCTAACCCTCGATTTGGGAATATATTTCTACTTGCCCAGGTATTTATGCATCGCGAATGCAGAGAAAGGATCGCGTTCGCGAAGAAGAAAAATTAAGGCTGCCCAGGTTGTGCTTCGCGAGCGCGAAGACACACTCGCGAACGCGAAGACACACTCGCGAACGCGTAGAAGAAAAGATGAAAGCCTAAGAGAATGCATAGAGAAACACGCGAACGCGAAGAGTAACGAGTACCAGTGCTCAAGGTCAGGTTTCTACTATGCGAACGTGGAATAGAAGACGTGAATGCGAAGAGGGAAATGTGCAGAGCTCCACGATCACAAGGAATATTACGCGAACACGAAGAAGGAAATTGAGGCGATCAGTAGAGATGCTTTGCAAACGCGAAAGGAGCTTCGCGATCGCGTAGAAGGACATCAGACACTAGAACCAACAATTCAAAAATAAAGAAAAATGACCCGTAGGCCACCCGAAAAACACTCGAGGCCCCCGGGACTCCGTCCAAACACACAAAGAAGTTCTATAACCTAACACGAACTTGCTCGGGGTCTCAAATCATATCTAACAATGCCGAAAATTTAAATCTCTCCATGAATCAAACTATGAACTTCCAAATCTTCCAACTTCGAAAACTCGTGTCAAAACCAGTCAAATCAACTCGGAATGACGCCCAATTTTGTAGACAAGTCACAAATGACATGATGGAGCTTCTCCAACTCTCAGAATTTCATTCTGACCTCGATATCACAAAATTCAACAGTGGGTCAAATTTCTCCATTTTCCAAACGCTAACTTTTTCCAACTTTCGCCGATTTGCCTAAAATTACTCTACGAACCTCCAAATCCAAATCCAGACGTGCGCCTATGTCCTAAATCACCACACAAAGCTGCTGAAATCATCCAAAACTCATTCCGAAGCCGTTTACACAAAAGTCACATTTCGATCAAATTCTCACCGCTTAAGCTCCCAAAACTAGATTCCTTCTTCCAATTCGACTCCAAATCATCCGGTAATTGAATTCAACAATGCACGAAAGTCGATACACATAATATGAAGTTGTTCTAGACCTTACGCCGCCGAACAAAGCTTAAATTCTCAAAATGATCGACTGGGTCGTTACATCCTCCCCTCTTAAAACTAACGTTCGTCCTCGAGTATGCCAAGATTTGCCTCGATGTCCTCAAATCACTGAATATACACTTCCAGCATACACCCGTGGGTTATCCCACGTCACCTCAATATACATAAGCCTGACAACACCATCTCAACTGTAACTTAGCCTTTCTACCAATATCAATCAGCCTTAGAGCCCAAAATTCTCATCTTCCATCCATTTCCAAAAGATCCGATTCGAAATCCATATCCGGTATCAGTCTCAACCAGCTGCAACAATTCATGCCTACACCCACAAGGTATGACCACCCAACGTAACACACCATGCATAGGCTATAATAACATTTCTGATCACAATAGCTGCTCGAAATCAAATCCAACACTGGCCATTATCCTCATATCAAATAGGAACCCGTTTCAAACCTCCATAACACTGACGATGATACAAGAACCACAAAAACCTCATAATTAAACACCCAAATCAACAAGTCACAACTAGCACCACCGGGCACACACCCTGCAAGCTAAAATTTAAGAAGCACAGAACAAAAATTATTGAATATGTAAAGAGAAACACATAAGAGAACTATCAAACAAGCCCGACAGGCACAACTCTCTATCAATAATAACCTATAAAACAATATAACATGGAAAGAATTGAAGCATATGAACAATTCACAAGGACCTTATCCTGATATAACTACCAACGCAATACATAGCCCGGTTCGAATACATCAAATCACATGAAATTACGAGGGTCCTGCCCTCAACTTTGAATCACCAGTAGGATATAAATCAGCCAACTGGAACCTTTCATTAGATCAATTCCGTCAACAAAAATACATGATGTACTGTCTCCCACATTGGTGGAGCATTAAAAATCACAGCTCATAACAAAAAATACTCAGAAATCACACAAAGCCTACCGTTAAGGACAACAGGAATTTACTACTAGTCTCATAACTATTAATAATGAATAGAAATAGACGATAGACACGGGCTATCACTCATAGAAACTCCTAACATGGAAACACATAAACATAGTGCAAATCATGAAACGCATCCATAAGTGGAGAAACAAATAGGGGAACTCACCACGATAAGCAGAACTGTAATGAAATACGGATGGTGCTCCTCTATAACAAACCGAATCATAACTGTATGACATCATCTGGTGTAGTGGCCTCAAGCCTACTATATGAAACACATTAACGGGTCGGGCCTCTCACTCTTGGGCGCCCTCTACTCACCTGAATACCTTGCTGTGACACATCTGTCCGAAATCTAGGACGATCTCTCACCATGGGGCTAGTATATCCACACTCAAAGCAACCCTTCTACTGACGTGGCTGCGGGAACTATGCGGTACGAGTACCCTGAGACCCATAAACTCCTTAATCACTATGCGAAGCCTGAAGCGCAAACTTAACTGGCTGACCCACGAAACCTCTACCATGTCGCACCCTGCCTAAAAAATAAGGACCAGCAGATCTCTCCGATCTCCGAGGCCTCCTCGCCTCCCTGTAATCTCTCTCCTGATCTCGTCTGTCCTCTCGCTCCTAGTCCTGCATTCCCTCTAACCGGCGAGCGATTCCTACCACCTGCTAAAATAAAAAAACTGACTCCTACTCCCGAGCCATGCTGAACCGAATATCATGCTTGAGCCCCTCGATGAATCTACGGACTCGCTCTCTAACTGTAGCGACTAAGGAAGGTGCTTTTCTAGATAAATCACTAAATCTGACGGCATACTCTAATACTGACATAGTGCCCTGGAACAACTGCTCAAACTCCGCGTGCCATGCATCCCAAAGGGACCACGGTACAAACTCTCTCAAAAACATCTCCAAAAACTGAATCTATGTAAGGGAAGCTGCATCGGCCGGGCTACTTAATTGATATGCTCGTAACAACTGATAAGCCGCCCCCTCAAGCTGGAACGTAGTAAAATCACCGCACTCTTCTCAATAGTACCCATAGGGCGAAGAATGCAATGGAACTCCTACATAAAACCCCGTGCGCTCTCTGAATCCAAACCACTGAATGCAGGGGGTCATATTTCGTGAACCTTGCAAATCTAAGCTGCCCTGACCATGGGCTGAACTGCAACCACAGGTTGAGTCTCCATGACACCTGGAACCTGACCAACGTGAACTCACTGCTCTAGATTGTGGGCGACGAGAATCTGAGTCCCTCCTCCTGTTTGTGAAGTAGCTGATGCAACCATAATCAACCCCGCCTGAGCCAATGTACCAAAAATTCTCAGGAATTGTGCTAAAGTCTCCTGAAGTTTGGGGGTAACAACAGGCGCGTCCGATACCTGTTCCCCAACTGTAGCTGCTGGCGGCTCCTCAACTGCTACTCTAGTAGGTGCTCTAGCTGCGACACGTACTCCTCGTCAGACTCTACCTCTGCCTCCGACGACAACTGCTCTGGGAGCAGCGTCATCAATAATAGTAGCTTGTGTCCTCACCATCGGTGAGAGAATGGAATGATAAAAGTTCAAAATCCGAGATTAATAAGCTCACACAATAGGAATGAAAGAAGTGAGATTGTCCTAATAGTTCCGTAGCCTCTCAAAGATAAGTACATACATCTCCCTATCAATCCGCAAGACTCTACTAAACTGGCTTATGACTTGTAGCACCCATGAACCTAGAGCTCTAATACCAACTTGTCACGACCCAATTTCCACTCCGTTGGGTATTGTGATGGCACCTAATCTTAGGGACTAGGTAAGCCTAATATTTACTGAATATCAACAATAATAAGAAAGACTAATAATCGCGTTATAGAAATCTGTATAGAGTTTATAATTTCCCAAAACCGATAGTACAAGTCATAAGCTCTACAGAGTTTACTACAACCTCCAAATATAACTATTTGGAAATAAGTAAAACAATGTGAATACAAGAATAAGAAGGTGACTATGAAACCTGCAAACGCCGTAATAGGTTTACCTTGAGTCTCCACAACAACGATCCGCATAGCTACTAACGAGCAAATACCTGGATCTGTACAAAAATGTACAGAAGTGTAGCATGAGCACACCACATCGGTGCCTAGTAATTATCAAGACTAACCTCGGTGGAGTAGTGACGAGGAATAGTCAAGACACCTACCGGTCTAATAAACTAACAAGTATAAGTATAGGAACAACAGAACATGATATCTATATAAAGACTACGTGATATGGCTAACAATACAGAAATTTGCAATAAAGAAGGAAACAAAAAGTAACAACGGAACACCATAATAAGGACACAGAAGAGTGAAAAGAAACACAACCCAAATCCAAAATCACAAATACAGTAAAGACAAATAATAATTCAGTAACTATGACAGTTTTCACCTCATGCCTTAGCCAACAAACTCCAATCAATTAGTCAAATCCTTCAAATATAAATCTTTCACCCATAAGTTTTCAAATAGAAATCTTTAAAAAATAATACTTCCTAACAAAAATATTTCGAAATATATTTCCTTCAAATAAATATCTTTCAAATATAGTTCTTTCAAAATAAATACTTTTCGAATATAATCTTTTCAAATAAATATCCTTCGAATATAAGTCACCCCGTGACACCTCATCTCATAATCATACAATACGGGTCTCAATAACTGAACCCTAACACTTGGCATCCTGTTCCCTCATCACACCTCATAACCGCATTGACGACTCAAGGGTGTGCGTCTATACTCAACAATATCAAGAAAACCTCTTATCCGATAAGGGTGCTTAGCTACGTGTATGCCTGTGCAAGTGTCCTAATATAGTTCATACAAGCTAGTAAGTATAAGGAAAGAGCGGACAACACATAGAATGTTTACAAGAATATAAGCACAGAAGATCAACGACTCAGAACACAGATATAACAACAGGGGATCTCCCAGGATACCGTCTCATAGTCCCAAACGTAAATATGCAGAGGGATCTCCCGGAATATTGTTCCGTAGTCCCAAAATAAATATGCAGTGCAGAGGAATCTCCGGAATACCGCTCCATAGTCCCAAGGAATATGTAGAATATGCGGATCTCTCGAAATACCGTTCTGTAGTCCCAAAGTAAATATGTAGAACATGGGGATGTCCTGGAATACTGTTCCGTAGCCCCAAAGTAAATATGCAGAGCAACCAATAGAGATAACAGTTACAGCACCACAGAAATCTCATGCATCACCACAACAAGTACAACAACAATGACAATAATACAAAGTACAACAAGTAAATCAACTCAAGAACTGTAAATCACAAAGAAACGGTAGAACTCATTTACAAGGAATAACCACAGTGAAGAATGCTAGGTGTAAGAGAACAACTCAACAAGGAGGGAACTAATATTCCACAACGATTCCACTATATACAGTTCGAAAATGAGAAAACTAACACGAGTCAAATAGTTCCAAATAAGGACAAGCAACTAAAACATGGATATCTAGACTTCTTTTAAGGTTGGCTAATTACGAGGAATATTCCATAATTCAATCAAAGATAGACAGCGAAAAGATAATCATAACCTATATTAAGACTAAACAATTAAAGCATGAGATGATGATAATTTCAAATAAAGATAAGCATTTGCGAAAAGATAGCATGACAATAGAAGAGATGAATTCTAAAGCAATTAATTCTAATTTAAGCATGTAGAGGTGAAACTAGTAAATAAGAACTCAACCATATCAAGAATAACTTCATACACAGTTAATATAAGGACCTAATAACCCTAAAAGGCCAGTTTTCCACAAATAAGTCCGAGTACGCACTCGTCACCTCGCGTATACGGACTACAATCAACATAGAAGACTCAAATCCTAAGGGAAAACCCCACACAAGGTAAGGCAAGATACTTACCTCAAAGAAGACAAATCGAAACTCTAAAATGAACTTCTTGAGTGAAATGAACTCCGGACGGCTCAAATCTAACCAAAATAACTTCCAAGCACAAATAAAACTTTTAAAAAACTTTTTCAGATCATAAAGTCTAAATCTTTAACAAAATACAGAAATCGGTTAAAAAATTGACCTCTGTGCCCACACCTCGGAACCCGACAAATTTTACAAAATTCGAATACCCATTCCGATACGAGTTCAACCGTAAAAAAATTATCAAATTCTGATACCATTTGGTCCCTCAAATCATGTTTTTTCATTTTACAAATTTTCTTCAAAAACCAACATTTTTCTCAACCCAAAACACAAATTAAATGATAAAAATGAAGATAAAATCATGGAATATATTAAATACTAGGTGAAGAACACTTACCCAATCAAATTTCTTGAAAAACCCACGAAGAATCGCTAAAAACCGAGCTCTTCAAGTCAAATTATGATAAAGATGGCCTAACCCTTGATTTGGGAATATATTTCTGCTTGCCCAGGTATTTATGCAATGTGGATGCGAAGGAAGGATCGCGTTCGCGAAGAACAAAAATGAAGGCTGCCCAGATTGTGCTTCACGAAAGCGAAGACACGCTCGCTAACGCTTAGAAGAAAAGACGAAAGCCTACGCGAACACGTAGAGAAACACACGAACGCGAAAAGTAACGAGTACTAGTGCTCAAGGCCAGGTTTCTACTATGCGAACGCGAAATAGAAGACGCGAATGCGAAGAGGGAAATGTGTAGAGCTACGAGATCACGAGGAATATTACACGAACGCGAAGAAGAAAATTGAGGCGATCAACAGAGATTCTTCGTGAACGCGATATGAGCTTCGTGATCGTGAAGAAGCACATCAAACACCAGAACCATCAGTTCAAAAATAAGGGAAAATGACCCGAAACACACCCAAGACCCCTGTGACCTCGTCTAAACACATAAAGAAGTTCTATAACCTAACACGGACTTGCTCGGGGTATCAAATCATATTAAACAATGTTGAAAATGCAAATCGCACCATGAATCGAACTATGAACTTCCAAATCTTCCAACTTCGAAAACGCATGCCGAAACCAATAAAATAAACTCGGAATGACGCCAAATGTTGCAGAAAAGTACCAAATGACATGACGGAGCTTGTCCAACTCTCGGAATTGCATTCCAACCCTGATATCACAAAAGTCAACTATGGGTCAAACTTCAACCTTTTCCAACTTTCGCCGATTAGCCTCAAATTATTCTATGGACCTCTAACTCCAAATTTGGATGCGCGCCTAAGTCAAGAATCCTCATACGAAGCTGCTGACATCATCCAAAATTCCGAAGCCGTTTATACAAAAGTCACATTCCGGTTAAATTCTCACCGCTTAAGCTTCCAAAACTAGATTTCTTCTTCCAATTCGACTCCGAATCATCCGGTAACTGAGTTCAACCATGCACGCAAGTCGATACATATAATATGAAGTTATTCAAGACCTTACGCCACCGAACGGAGCTTAAATTTTCAAAACAACCGGCCAGGTCGTTACACATACCTTCGCACTGCTTAAATTGGTTCATCTCGTGAGGTTAAGACTTAATCAAGAGAAGAGTTTTTGCTGAACGTTTAAACCAATAATAGATTGAATTCAAGAGACTCACTTGAACATTGGAAGTGAATTATCTAGAGTTAGAATCTGAATAATTATCTTGCACCTATCTTGTCAAGACCCTATCCTCTCACATTGATAACCTTAATTGCTTATTCCATGTTTCGATAGTCACTAGTCAATAGCTGTCGATTTTAGATTCTTAGTTAAAATTTATTCTTAATCATATAAATCTCAAATGTTGATCCTCCTGGGTAGCAATCAAGCTAGAAACTATGAGAATACTGTTTAAATCCAATCCTTGTGGATACAATATTATACTATACTATCTTTGACTAGCGAGCACAATTTATATGTGCGTTCTGTGACCGTCAAATTTTGGTACCGTTGCCGGGGAATGTGTCACGACCCAAATTGGAGGGTCACGACGGGCACACGGTGACTTACTCAACTGAGTACCAAAATAAGGTATCTTTCTTATCACACCGTCATGGGTAAACGGGCCAGACGAGCCATCATGAGATAACCAAAATAAAACATAAGGGAATACTAGACATATGGCGACCCAACATGATCTAAAAGCTTATACATGTGAAATATGGGCCTATAAGGCAGACATGATCATTTGTACACTCAAAACATAGACCGACATGGCCATACAAGTATGCATATACATGACATCTATCTACAAGCCTCTAAGAGTACATAAACATCATAAAGGTCGGTACAGGGCCCCGTCATACCAATCAATACATGTCCAAATCATACTGACCAAATAGGCAACTCTGGAGCAAGTGGAGTGCACCAACACCTTCCGCTGAGCTGAAAGCCTACTAGGAGGACTCTCAACCTGTCTAATTGGCACCTGCGGTCACAAAACACGGCGTCCCTAGGCAAAAGGGATGTTTGTACAGAAAAAGTACTGAGTATGTACGACATGAAAGCAGTATACAAAAAACATGAAAGAAACATGGATTAAAGAACTCAACCTGTAAGTCTGAATAGTTCTGTGAATCATGAAACATTTATAATGTCATGCATGTGCATATAAATGTCACATCATGCATAACTATATGCGTACATAACATCATCAAGCCTCTGACGACATCCCATCATATCATCTCAGCCTCTGTGGGCGAAATCATCAATGTATACCAGCTGATCAGGTGGTGGTGTGTATATAACGCCATAGCCTTTCCCCACACCCCAGATACATATAACATACACGTATATAACGCCATCTCACAGGTCAATGCATATGTATAAATGAATGCACTGCATAAGAAGTAACTCAATAAGATCTCTCGGAATGTCATAAGATCAATATGCCTTCAGTTAATATCACGAAATAATCTTTATCAACTTAAATATTTTCTGAGACCCATGAACAGACGATATGATAGTAGGACATATGGGAAATCAAAAACATAGGCAACCCTAGTACTTCTAAGAATAGAATAATTTATGAAAGATGCGTGCTTGCTCGTTTCGTTGTATCATATGGATCATGCCAAAAGGAAAGAAGGAATAGACTTAACATACCTCAACTCGTCAATGAAACACAACAACAAGCTTACGACAACTAGCGCGCCAATCCTATAACAAATAGATACATGTACAACTTAGATGGCGCTAGTATATCACATATCTCAAATGATAACTCGATTCTAAAATAAAACGGGCAACATTTCCCCTGATTTTACTGCTCCCTCAAGCCTACTATAGGCGAGACAACAACACAATATAACCAGCAACTCAAAAATAACCTAACTACAATTTGGGACCTTTAATACAACAAACAAAATTCAAACATCCCATAATACACCCAGTCAACAAGTTATCAATTACCCCGAAATTGCAACGACGAGCAACCAGCCCACTACTCTACCACATGTGGCATTTCTCCACACCCTTTTATCATTCAAAACTCCAAAAATCAGCAGCACAATCGGCCAACACGAGTGAACTATAAAGCAGTCCACTAAAAGTGAAATAAATCGAACTCACGGCTTCCGATCGCGGTCCCATGAGTTCTAACTATTAGGAAACGCGAATTTATCAACCTTGATTGATATTTAAAAGACTAAATACAGAAAGTATACGTTTTATTAACTATGAAGTACCTTCGAAAACTCAAACTACAAAGAAAAAGTGAGGCGATATAGCGATACTTACGTCGTAGGGATCGTTCTAACATCGCTTCTTGATTTCGTACCCGGGATGTTAATCTTCTTTAAAACCTTGTAGATATCTTAAGGGTAATTTATGGGGTGTTCTCGGTCGTTTTATAAGAAAATAAAAGAAAAAGACGATTTAAAACCTATATATATCAATTTTTGAAAGGTCAAAGAGGTGCTAGCTTGGAAACCTAGCATTGTCCCTTCTTCCGATACTTATATCTTTTTATCTAGATGTTCTATGAACAAACGGTTAAGAGAATTGGGAACTAAATTTAAAGACCTTCAATTTGGTATATAATATGTCCCAAAAATACCTCATATAACACATAAAATTTATTGCTAAAAAAGCTTTAGTGACACAACTACTAGTCACCTACGAAGTCTTCACAGTTTCATGAAACTATAAATATCTCTCTAATATGATGTTGTATCAACAAACGGTTTAATGTGTTAGAAACTAGACTCATAGATATTCAATTTGATTTTTGGATTATCCCGTTATTCCAAGTATACTGGGAGAAAAGCTCCGCTACATTTGCCCTAAGTTTTTTCACATTTATGAATGTAACTTGTGATGACCTTTGCCAACTTTTATTCCACAACTCGCTTGACTTCAAAACATAACACACGACTATCATACGAATGAAATAGCTTATAACATAACTTCCTTATAACTTTAAGAACTTTAGTATCACCCCAAAAGTACATGTTATACCATTCCCAACTTGTCAACATTCGACAAAACTTATTTTCTTCAATTTGTTAAGCTTCTAAGCCTTTGAACCCTCTAGGCACTTGTTATCCATGATCTTAAATATTTGTAACCTCCAAGGTAACATGATTAACTTACTTTATGTACTTTCAATGACAGTCTTATTTCTGAGCTTGCATCAATTGACTTACAACGTACTCTCACGTACGAAAACATGGGGTATAACATCATTCCCCCCTTTGAAACATTCGTCCTCGAGTGTTGACTGATGTGCTTATCAGTATCATACCTATAGATCTTACGAATACTTTTATATTTTCCTTTCCATTTAGGAAAATGTTCTGTGAATAAATCCAACGGCCAGGGAATTCCCCCCCTTTAGGCCTCTTTATCACACAACGACATGTGGCCGAAATTCTTCCAATGTCATAACTGTTGCTACCTTCTTTCATGCAACATGTACGGTTTTGTCCTTGTATGTGCGCCTACACGATTCTTCTCTCCTTTTTCCTCCAGCTCTTAGCCAATCTCTATGCTTTACTTTGTGAACATATATAGATCTATGACAAGATGTCCCTATGGGAATGTATAGGTGCATTGAAGTTCTTCGTTCGGTACTTTGTCGAACTTACGATTATTACTATATCTTGTTTTCATAGCCTCAGTTATCTATCCTTATGGCTTTACTGCATCTAGGTAGGTCATACTATAACATAACACTTACTTGGGTTTATTATTACTGAGGTTTGCTAACCAACTCCAGGTTACTCTCTCACTGCTTATCCTATATGTATAAATCTAAGTCCTTTAATGCTTCCTTATTACTATTCATCTAAAGAATGATATCTTAATCTCCTCTCATACTTTGGAACTTTTATCCATCTATTGGTGATTCACCTTAATGTTGATCCATAATCTGCCACTGATAACTTGAAACCTCTTACGTAATACATTGTCATTAGGGCTCACGTCACATCGGGGAACATTTGAAGTGATTTTCCTGATCCACCTAGGGACGATACTATACTTCTATAAACATATTTTTATAGCATCCCAACATAATTCATCTTATGGGGTATTCTAATCCAGTGCAATTCATGAAACCCCTTTTCTTTAAATCATTACTCAATCAAAGGCATCAACGTCATCCTCTTATTTATCACAGTTGTACCCTTATTGTACTACCAGGCAGCATTTTATTTCTCATAATTGCTCCTAGTCTTAGACTCCTCCAAGTTCATTCAGGCTGTACCGAGATTTCTATAACATACGGAAACCATAAGCTCGCTTGTTTTGAAGGGTTTAACTCCGAGGAATTACCTATTCTCGTCACCTTCTCACTCACCTTTTCTTTTCCTTACTCCTATCTACCTAAAACCTTATCGCTCTACGATACTTTATCTTGCAACCTACACATATATATATATACTACTCGCAACCTTCCTTTAACTTGCTAGCATCATAGATTTCCTTTTGTTTCTTCTTAGTTGTTTTTAAATGTAAGCACTTACTTTTCCTAGTCGTTCTGCCACTTGTTGCATGAATACCTGGCGTATCTTATTTCCCATGAATACTAGAATTTCTTGTAACTCATATGATCTGAAATATCACCTTTTTTCCCCATTCATTATCCACGATAGGTGCCACTTTCTTATGGAGTGTATACAATGTTGTAGTGACACTGTTGTTACAAGACCATTTCTTCTTCAAGTTACTATGCTTAGGTTGAAGCCTTCTTCCTTGTTTCCTCAGCTAGTCTTTCGTTGTAGTACTTAGGAAAGACCCTCTGATTCCTTTAAAGCTGTGAGCTTATCACATCGTATACCCGAAGGAATTTTTTATGTTATTACTCGCCTATAATTATCCTTAGTTACTTATCTACACGCCCTTGTGCTCGTATGGTTGCTTCTGAGCTAAAATTTTCACTGTCTTCCTAGTGGCACTCTCTTTTATTTCCTTAACACTCATACGGTACCTTTAACAACCTCAACCCTATCTGAACATTTCTCAAGGATTACAATGGAATATCTACGAGACTAAATTCACTATGTTGGGTTTCACTATGTTAATCTTGCATGATCTGCTGATTTGCTAGTATCCTCTTGTCTAGCCATAACTAGGCTCTTCCTGAATCAACTACTAACTAATCGTTGGTCCATTCTCATATCTACATCCACGTAATCTTTCTTGGGATATGTATTTTGTCTTATCTTACCTCTTGCACTGGCTCCTAATGTATCAAGTGTCCATTTGCACTTATTTATCAATAACATCCTGGCCGACACCTCTTACAACCTCTCCCTGACATCGTGCTTGCATAATGTTCTGTAGTCGTAACATATTTGTAGGATCTGAATAAATGCAACCTCGTACCTTTTGCCTTTTTACCACATTCTTCCTTTACCAGTCCATAGTTACCTGGACCACTTAACTCCAACTTAATACCACATCATACCATCTTCCCCCTTTAGTGGAGTACTAAGATTTAGTGCTACGACGATCTACCTATGGATATTTGACCTCTTCATTTTTGGCGTCTTTTCACATCATCAATGACCCTTACTCGCCTTATGGTAACCCTTATGTACCAGTGATAACTGAATTCCTTATGCACAAGGGTGACACCTACTGTAACAGGCATACTTAGTCCTTTAAGCTTAACTCTGATCACAGTGCTTGCTTTAAGCAAGCGTCTTCCTGAACGAACATTAAAGGTTATTCTTTTGTTGTCCACTCTATTATTGCTAGAATTCTATCTCTGAAATTCTAACAATGCTGACTATCATCAAATCTTTCGATCCCTAATTCATGTTTAGTTTATCTTCTTCACTAGCTCATACTGATTTTTGTTACACCGGGGGTCTAACTTTTCCTTCTTGTAATCACGTTGGAGTCACAACTCATTTCTGAAAATTGGGATATGACTTTATGGCTTATAATCTTTTATTGTCTCAAGGGCTATCACCTTTTGTCTTTTCCTTCACTTGACTATAGACTCTGTAATCCTGTCATATTTTGATTTACCGTTATCATCCATTTATCACATCTTACTCATAATGCTTTATTTACTTTCTTCTTATTCTCCCAATAATATTTTTGTCTATCACTTTATTTTGAAAACATCAACAAAACATTCTTTTGATTTTAGCTCCCCTTGCTTCATATCACTGGCTCTTCAGGTCGCCTAACATTCTCTTTTTCCTAGGGTAAATATTTATCCCTTCTAGGATTCCATTGCCTATCTTCTGAAATTTCTAAACATTCTAGTATTCATATCTGACGGTAATATACTAGAGTGCACCATATGGATATCTCACAAGGAGAACTATTACCATGTTTTGCACTACCCTTCGGAAATGTTAGATAATGATAACAATCCATCCACAATTTTGGGTTACTCTAACCCCAGTTGGATCCTGATATCCTATCCTTCTCTTAAACTATATTTGTTAGCTCCCATAGGGCATAATTGAGATGGGTGTGGCCAATTGTATATATTTATGTTACTATTAAAAGTAACTTAGAATGCTTATATTTCTCTGCCTGAATAGTAAATACTGGTAATCTTCACTAACTGGGTATCTCGTACCCTTCTCCACCTTGCTTCTTTTACTTATTGAAACTTGTATATACCTTTTGATTCTCTGATTTCTTTATATCGTATGGGTGGACAAGTATTCATGCCTTAGGGTTCCTTATCAAGAAGCTTACACATCTTATTACACACATTATCTGCTGAAGACCTCACATTTACTCATCATAAGCATGATGCAAAATTGAGTTCCTCTTACTCAACTCTTCCACAACAACATTCAATCTCTTACCAACTGTTTCTCTGGATGTTGGTATCGTTGTATTATGAATAAAATAGAATTTAGGAGTTTGAATTCTTACCACTAAGCTCTACCACACGATCTAGAGTAAGAAAAAAGAGCGGCAGTCCTAAATGTCTTGTAACCTCCTCCTTATAAGCGTGGTGCACAACAAACCCATAAATAAAACTCTACTAGACACGACTTGTAGACTCACTAGGACAGAACTTATAGGCCCGTATGTCACATGATCTGGGTGTCTCACAAGGAGAACTATTACCATGTTTTTTATTACCCTTCGAAAATGTTTGCTAATGATAACAATCCATCCACCATTTTGGGTTACTCTAACCCCAGAGTAACCTGGAGTTGATTAGCAGACCTCGGTAATAATAGACCGAAGTAAGTGTTATGGTATAGTATGACCTACCTAGATGCAGGAAGAATAATTATAGGCGAGTAATAACTAAGCAAACATTGTAGGGGTTGGGGATTGGGTGGATGGGGGAGGAACGAGGGGGTTGGGATTATCTATCATTACAAGTGATTTTATTCTTAGAAGTACTAGGGTCGCCTATGTTTATGATTCCCCATATGTCTTACTATCATATTGTCTGTTCATGGGCCTCAAAAAATATTTAAGTTGATAAAGATTATTTCGTGATATTAACCAAAGGCATACTGATCTTATGACATTCCAGAGATATTATTGACTTACTTCTTATGCAGTGCATTCATTTATACATATGAATTGACCCATGACCATATGGCATTATATAAGCATAGATTATATATATATGAGGTATGGGGAAATGCTATGGCGTTATATATGTACCACCACCTGATCAGCTGGTATACGTTGATGATTTCGCCCACAGAGCCCGAGATGATATGATGGGATGCCCTCAGAGACTTGATGATGTTATGTACGCATATAACTACGCACGATGTGACAAGTATACGCATATGCATGACATTATAAATGTTTCATGATTAACAGAGCTAGTCATACTTCTTTCATGTCTTTTATATACTGCTTTCATGACTTACATACTCGGTAGTTTATTTGTACTAACGTCCCTTTTTCCTGGGGACGCTGCGTTTCATGCTCGAAGGTCCCGATAGATAGATTGAGAGTCCTCCTAGTAGGCTATCAGCTTAGCGGAAGGTGTTGGTTCACTCCACTTGCTCTGGAGTTGTCTATTTGGTCAGTATGATTTGGACATATATTGATTGGTATGGCGGGGCCCAATCCCGACCTTTGTGACATTTATGTACTCTTAGAGGCTTGTAGATAGATGTCATGTATATTTGTATGGCCTTTTCGGTATATGTTTTGAGTGTAAAAATAATCATGTCAGCCTTATAGGCCCGTATGTCGCACGTATAAGTTTCTATATCATATTGGGTCGTACTATGTCTATTATTCCCTTATATTTTATTTCGGTTATCTCATGATGGCCCTTCTGCCCCATTTACCCATGATAGCGTGATAAGAAAGATATATTATGTTGGTACTCGGTTGAGTAAGGCAGCGGGTGCCCGTCGTGGCCCGCCGATTTGGGTCGTGCCAAAATGAAAGAAGAGATAACCGTAACATACCTCAAGTCGTCAATGCAACTCAACAACAGGATTATGACAACTAGCACTCCAACCCTATATCAAAGAAATACATATACAACTTAAATGGTGTAGTATATCACGTATCTCAAATGATAACTCAATTCTAAAATAAAACGGGCAGCATTTCCCCATATTTTATTGCTCCCTCAATTCTACTATAGGCGTGAAAACAACACAATATAACCAGCAACTCAAAAATAACCTAACTACAAATACGGACCTTTAATGCAATAAAAAACCCAAACATCCCATAACACACCCAATCAACAAGTTATCAATTAGCCCGAAATTGCAATGACGAGCGACCAGCGCACTAATCTACCACATGTGGCATTCATTTACCATTTAACCTTTCAGACTCCATAAATCAGCAGCACAATATGCCAACATAAGTCCACTAAAAGTTAAATAAATCGAACTCACGACTTCCGATCACCGTCGTGTGAGTTCTAACTATTAGGAAATGAATTTATCAACCTTCCTTGATATTTAAAAGCTTAAATATAGAAATTATACCTTTTATTAATTATGAATTACATTCCAAAACTCAAACTATAAAGACAAAATAGAGGCGATATAACGATACTTATGTCGTAGGGATCGTTCTAATGTTATCACTTCTTGATTTCGTACCCGAGATGTTAATCTTATTTGAAACCCATGTAGAGAGATTAAAGGTATGTTTATGGGGGTTATCTGGTCGTTTTCTATGAAAAAATAAGAGACAGACGATTTAAAACTTATATATATCAACTTTTGAAAAGTCAAAGAGGTGCTAGCTTGGAACTCTAGCATTGACCCTTCTTCTAATGCTTATATCTTTTATCTATCATATGAATGAACAGTTAAGAGCTTTGGAAACTAAATTCCAAGACCTTAAATTTGGTATATAATATGTCCCAAAAAGACCTCATATAACGCACGAAATATATTTCTCAAAAAGCTTCAGTGACATACCAACTTGTCACCTATGCAGTCTGCGTGTTCTTGCAAAACTGCAAATATCTCTCCACTCCAATATCGAATCGATGAATGGATTAATATTTTAGAAACTAGAATCTTATATATTCAATTTTATATGTGGATAATCCAATAATTCTAAGTATATTAGGAGAAAAAGTCCGCTACATTTGACCTAATGTTCAACACATTTATGAATGTAACTTGTGATGACCTTTGCCATCTTTTGTTTCACAACTTGCTTGACTTCAAAAAATAACCGACTATTATATGAATAAAATATCTCATAACATAACCTCCTTAAAAAATTAAGAACCCTAGTATCACCCCAAACATACATGTTATAACATTCCTAACTTGTCGATATTCGGCGAAACTTATTTTCTTCAATTTGTTTAGCTATTAAGCCTTTCAACACTCGGTACTTTTTATCCATGATCTTAAAGATTTTTAACCTCAAAGATAACATGATTAACTTATTTTATGTACTTTCAATGACAATCTCATTTTTGAGCTTGCATCAATTGACTTTCAATGTACTCTCACGTATAAAAATATGGGGTGTAATAGATTGGCATCAATAGTGTTTGAAATAGTTTGTAGTTCTAATTAAGAATTTTTTAATATTTTTATTTTGTTCTTTATGGGTTTCTCCTCCATGTTCAGGCAATAGGTCAAGTCTGTAGTGTATGACTCGATCTTCTTCTAAAAGAGTAATACCCTACAGAACAGAATTGGAAAAACACCTGCAACAATTGAGGAAGGAGAAAAAATTCACCGTAAAGTTCTTGGGGAAACCTTAAACACAAAAAATCATGGCTAATAACGGTGACGACAAGGTAGACAAAGCTGCAAAAGAGGCAACACAACATAGAGAAGAAGCTGCAAGGATAGCAGCTGAGGTAGCCCGTAGAGCTGCTGAGGAAACCGTCGAAGATAATAAGGGTCAAATATTTAATCTAAATAGACCCTTGATTGAAGGTCATTTCGAGAATGCAATACCTAGGCCTGGTAGAGAATTGGTGATTATGCCATACCAGTCAACAATCAAGGATTACCAAGTGTTAGACCACCTCCAATTGCAGCAAACAATTTTCGAGCTGAAGCAAGGGTTGCTTCAAACCATTCAGAACTGTTGTGTCTTTAGAGGGAAGATGAATGAATATCCAAACATGCATCTAATGAACTTAAGGTTATTCCCATTTTAGCTTAAAGATGATGCGAAGCAGTGGCTTCGAAGCTTGCCCAATGGATCGATTATAACATGGGAGGAGATGACCGAAAAATTCCTTGATAAATCTTTCTCCTGAGCTAAGATGGGCAAGTTTAGAAGAGAAATTCATAACTTCTTCCAGAAAGAGACTGAAACCATTTTTGAAGCATGGGAGAGGTTTAAGGAGATAGTTAGAAAGTGTCAACATAGCGAAATTTGAACTCTGGATGCTGCTCCAGGACTTTTGGGAAGGATTGACACCGGCCTCACGTAGAACATTGATCAATGCAGTTGGAGGCCCCTTGATGAAGAATACTCCAGAGGAAATAGTTACAATTCTTCATAAGTTATCTGAAGATGCTAATCAGTGGCCCTCTGAGAGTGCTGAAAAAAGAAGATCAACTGGTTTTCACCAAGTTGATGCTACTATATCTGTGCAGGTATAACTTGATACTCTGGCTAAAAAATACAAAAATTAACTGTACCCTCGATGAAAAAGGTGCCTCATGCAACTTTTGATATATGTGGAAGAGGACACCCTAATCATGATTGTCAAGCCTCTACCGAGGAAGTGAATGCTGTGGGAATATATAATTTTAATGCAATGGGTTAAAGGAACCTCGATTTTTCATAGAGTTCACCTGGGGGTACTGCAAATGCACGGCAACAAGAAAACCTTAGGTTCCAGGAACAAGGAGCTCCAAGTTTTCAAAATCAGCAGAGGCAGCAGTATCAGACTCCACAATCTAATCGGTCTAGCATGGAAGATCTAATGAAAGATTTCATTATCAAGACATATGAGAGGCTTGATGCCCATGGTGAAACTATTAAAGAACTGGGGACATCTTTTCGAAACCTGGAAAGATAGGTTGGGCACCTAGCTACTCTAATGTCTGAGAGGGTCCTGGGACTCCCGACCGAGAAGAAGCTGTCTGCATGGATGTGTGCATTAGTTCAGGTGCGAGCGATGGAGCCCAACTTCGACTCAAACCACGACTAGATGTTCAGTGAAGTTTCCTTTACCTTATGATTTTTAATTGTGTACTATGGTGACATTCCACGATTTATAGTGGGGGGGGGTGTATGTATGTATGTATATTTTGAATGTGTATATTGAATGTATATGTGTGTTTTGTAATTCTTTTGATTGGAACTTTTGACTTTTCCCGACGATGGATCTCCTCGGCTATCTTCTTGAGGGATTAAAGTCGAAGAAAATACCCCTTGGTTTTTCTTTGTGACGCGGTTCTTTTCTAAGGCTTTTGTTTGAACTGGGTGTAGTTAGTTTTATTTTGAATTTTTTTGGATGAGTAGGAAACCTTGTGATGTGATTTGAAATGAAAGAAATATCTCTTGACTTTATTATTCTTAGAGAATAATAAGTAATTTAGTAGTGACACTTATGCTCAGCTTTTGACTCTTGCATAAGTACCTTAAATTGTATGATAATAACTTCGCTTAACTATTTTGACTAGAGTGTATTGATGAGTCCGATCCTGAGTGAGTTATGTGCCATGTGTGTATGAGGTTTTGTGTATTCTGTGCACTGCATTTGATGTCTAGAACTTGCCCCGTGTGTTTGTAAATCGAAATAGTAGTTTTATTCAATCTTGGAAATGATAGGCGTCTCTTTATTGAGCCAGTTATGTGCTTTTAACCACCTAATTGTTATGTATCTTGGTTAACCCCTTTGATCCTATAGTCTTGTTTCTGTGGAAACCATATTACAAGCCTTACCCATTTGTTTGAATTGACCATCTATTTGAACCATTCACCTCTCGTGAGCACTTGAATTTGTCATGAACTTTGTAAAAGTTAAAGTATGGGGTGTTGGTTTGGCTTTTGAGAGGAACAATTGAAATAAGGAGAAAGGTGCACTGTTGTGAAAAAGTAAGAGCCACTTGAATTGAAAAATAAAATGAAAAAAAGTATTTGTATTGTTGTGAAAAAAATATTCATTGATAGTGGTAACTATTGATGTATTTGTGCTTAAAGAAGTTGGGAGTTGACGTATATTGATGTGAAGGTGGAGTTATGGGTTGTGGGGGGGGGGGTTGAATGGTTAATTCATATGTATTAAAGTGCTTAGGGAGGTGTAGTCATGCTTATATCCAAATGTATCCTATCCATCCCGCAAGTTACATTACAACCAAATAAAGGCCTACTTGATCCTTTACTAAATGAGCTAAATTAGTAGAGTAGTACATTACGGGCAAGCTTATGGTACATCTTTTGTGGAAAATGAATGTTACCTGTGAGAGTGAGTGAATTATTTCTATCTTGAGTTCCTAAATGTCCTTGAAATTTATTATTTGTGGAACTACTCTCTATTGTTATGCGAGGGAACTTGTTGTGTGAGGGCACTTGATTTACGAAGGAAAGGTAATGTCATTGAACTCTATGTTAGAGTAAGTAAGCGGGTTGTGAAAAACTACGTGGTGCTATTGAGTCAACTCTTGAGGATAGGATTTTATGGTATTGTGCTTAATTTGTTTGATTATTCTTGGTGTGATGAGTTGGGAGAGTTGTTTAAAAATGTCGTGTCTATGTGAAGTGTAGTTTGATTGCTCGAGGACGAGAAATGGGTTAAGTGTGGGGTGTTGATGGTAGCTATAATCCGTATTTTAGTCTCTTATTGCACTCTAATTCACTACGCTTTACTTGTGTTGACCTTTAATTAGTAGTGTTTTGTACTTATTGTGTGTTTTATGCCTTGTAGGAGTGATTCCGAGTTATGTAGATTTGTGGAGCTAATTTGAGCTATTTGGAGCTTTAACGTCTTAGTAGAAGCCCAAACAATTAATCCGGTATTACGTTCGAGGGTCGAAGACCAAGTCTGGATATCAAAAAAAATGAGAAAACGAATTCACTCTGAGAAATTTGCACTAGCGCTATATCGCACCGGGGGCCTCATAGCGCTAGTGCAATTTTCCTGCAAAGTGAAAAAAAAACTCAATACTCTATAAAATTTGCACAGACGTGCCGCATGGGGCGGCACGAGGCGCGGCGTGACAGTGAAAAATATGGCCAGAAATGATTTGCAACACGTTCTGGAATTTCGAACAAGTGCGCCACATGGGGCGGTGCGGTAGCACAAAAATGTTAGAATAATCTCCTATTTCGGCGAAAAATGGTAATTTTTTTGGGGTTTGTTATGGACGGGTTAAATACACCAGAAAACACAATTTTCGAGACTTTTCACATATTTTTGACCTAAGGAGGCTAAGGATGCTTGGGAAGAACACAAGCATAAGGATTTCATCATTCCTTCCTCACTCAAGACTCGGGTTTGGATTAAATTTATGTTTTCCTATGTTATAGTTATATTTGTGAAGAACTTCTCCATGTCTATGGAGTAGTTTCTTTTAGGGTTTGATGGATTTGGTTTATTGATGATTGTTTGTGGATTATAACTCTATTTTTAATGTATTTGAATCCTTGTGGAAGATTTAATTGTTGCATCTATATTCACTAGTTCTTGTAATCGAAAGAGGCATAACTTGTGATATCTTTGCATTATATTTTATGGTTGAGTTCATAGATTCTTCTAATTAATTGAAAGAGGCTAGTTGAATCATTGATTAAACCTAGTTAGGAAAATAATCGAAAGAGGTTTTTCCAAAGACCGATCCACTACTCATTCTTGCATACCTTCATAGTGCTTAAATTGGTTCATCTCGTGAGGTTAAGACTTAATCGAGAGAGGAGTTTTTGCTTAACGTTTGAACCAATAATAGATTGAATTCGAGAGACTCACTCAAACATTGTAAGTGAATTATCTAGAGTTAGATCCCAAATAATTATCTTGCACCTATCATGTCAAGACTCTATCCTCTCCCACTGATAACCTTAATTGCTTGTTTCTTGTTTCGATAGTCACTAGTCAATATCTGTAGATTTTAGATTCTTAGTAAAAACTTATTATTAATCATATAAATATCAAATGTTGATCCTCCTAGATAGAAATCAAGCTAGAAACTACGAGAATATCCTTTAAATCCAATCCCCGTGGACACGATATTATACTATACTATCTTTGACTAGCGAGCACAATTTAAGTGTGTGTTTTGCGATCGTCAAGGTGGTCGCGAAATGAGCTTTGCATTTTCATAGTGGGGGAGATCGGCTGGGAACCAAGACTTTTAGCCTTCGCGTTTGCGAGATCAAGTTCGCGTTCGTGTAGGCACATCGAGGCAAGTCATCGTGTTCGCGTCTAGTCTTCCGCGTTCGTGTAGCACGTTTTGGCATATGTTCGCGATCGCATGGGAATTTCCACGAATGTGATGTATAATACCTGGGCAGAATATAAAAGTACACTATTTCGAGGGCTTTCATTATTTTATCACTTTTTGAGTTAGAGAGCTCGAATTTGGGCGATTTGGGAGGGGATTTTCACTATTTGGATTAGGGTAAGTATTCTTGACTCATATTTGGTTATATTTCATGATTCCACCTTTATTTTTATAACTTAATTAGTGATTTGAATTGGAGAAATTGAGAATTTTCTTAAAAAATTTCTAAAATATAAAGTGATGATTTCAAGGCCGATTTGAGGACGAAATTGGATAATTTTAGTATGAGTTGACTCGTATCGGAATGCGTGTTTAGATATTGTGAGTTTTGTCAGATTCCGAGGTGCGGGCCTGATAAGTAGGCATTTTAACCTATTATTTGCTCTCTTATTCTTGTGTTTAAGGCAAAAAATGCTTGAAGGCATTCCCGAAAACTAATAAAATGTGCTTCCTTGCAGGAATTGTCCAAAATGATCAAAAGGAATCAAACTCTACTCACAAAGGAGTCAAAAGTTGAACAAAAATCAAGACTGGACAAAGAGTCCAGCAGTGTTGACCGCACAAATAGTGTGCGGCCGCGAACAAAAATATGCGGTCCGCAAGAGGGAGATTCAGAGACCTGCAATTTTGGCTATATGATGAGCGCGTACCACACCAATACTGTGCGGCCGCAATCAATATTATGCAGTCTGTGATGAATGAGAATCAGAGAGTTAACAACTTAGGCAAAATAGAGGAGTGTCGTGCCAAAATTGTGCGGCCACAAGATGCCTAGCACGGTCGCATACACAATTGTGCGGTCTGTGATGATGAAGAATCAGAGAGTTGATTCCAAGCCAAACTCAAGCAAGTGCGGACCACATAACTTTACACAGCCGCATAATCATGAGCGCGAACGCACTTTGAATTGTGCGGTCCGCGAAAGTCCAGCTCAAGCGAGAATCTAAAGTGAAGAACGCGGACCACACCAGAATTGTACGGCCGCGAAAGCAAGAGTGCGATCGCATAATCTCTGCAGGGGAATTTTTGTCTATTTTCAGCTTAGTATAAATAGAGTTTTTTTTGTCATTTTTAGGTTATATTACGTTTGGTATGAGCACCTGAGACGACTAGTTTTACTATTTTCAGAAATTTTATACTAGATTCACTTCTTAACATTAGATTTTCGTCCCATAATCTAATATTATGGATTTTATCTTCATTCATCTTTAATTTCTTCTATTTTCATGAGTAGCTAAATCCATAGCTAGGGTTATGACCCAACCCTAGTGTGGGTATTTAATGGGTGTTTGATTTTAGGGCTTGAATGTGAATGTGTTAGTGATATTTAGCCTAGTTCTTGCTAGAACTCAAGAATTAATGGTTGCAAACATTGATTCATGCCTTTATGACTTAGTGTTTACTTGAGAAAGAGGACTAAGTCTAGGAAAACTAGGTTAACAAGGAATTGGGGTGAACTCAAGAAATTGATAGCTCCAATAAAAGGGTTAAACCTAGAGATAGTAATACCCGACTTGAGTTAATATCACTTGATTTATATGAATACCCATTTGGACTTGAGAAAGCCAAATTGGGAAAAATCACTCAAAGTACTAAAAGGTATAGAGTGAGTACCTGGGTATGATAGCTATATTACATTCCCAACTAATCAAGCTTGCCCTAGATTTTACTACCCATTAGATAACCACCTAGTTAGAAGTCACGACCCTAGTCTCTTTAAACAGTTGAAAAACCCAACATAAAAATATTGTCCTTAGTTTTATCTTTTGCAATCATTCGAGCAAAGATAGAAGTAGAAATTCCTGGAAGTGTAATTAGATTCAAAAACCGCAACTCGCTTAGATATAAACCTAATTCAAATCATTAACCCCCTATGGAATCGATCCCGAACTTAGTTGGATTATTATTGCATCAATCCCCTCGCTACTCAATAGTAGTGTAGGCTTGTACCCGATCAATTTTTGGCGCCGGTGCCGGGGAGTTAGACGATTTTAGCTATATATCTAAGTATTTATGTGTTTTATTTTTCTTTCCTTTCGTTTTTCTAATTTTGTTTGTGAATTGCGTTTAGGTACCAAATGGATCTTAACAATGAGGCCCTCGGAAATGTACCTTTGGGGGAGGAGGTAGATGCCGAGAAAGTGGATGAGGTTCATCTTGAACCTCAAGTACAAAGGAGAGGCTGCCCACCTCATAAAAACATCCCAAACCCTCCCCCACCTCCTCCAAGAGCAGCACACCGGGTGTATCACAACAAAGGCTATGCGAGTACAATAGTCCCGCCCCGGATTGGGGATGGAAACTTTAAAATAACCAATGTCATGCTTACACTGTTGGAACAATGAGGTTTCTTCACCGGATCTCCACACCAAAATGCCTATAAGCATCTCAAAGGTTTTGTTGATACGTGTTGGGGGAGCAAGCAGACTATTGTCTCCGAGGACGCATTGTGGTTAAGGCTATTCACTTTCTCTCTAAGGGGGAAGGCTTTGGATTGGATTGAGAGGTTACCCAACAATTCCATCCACACTTGGGATGAGTTGGCCGACAATTTCATCGCAAAGTTCTTTTCCCCGAGGCATATGGCGACGCTAAGAGATGAGATTCTAGCTTTTAAACAAGAGCCAAATGAACTGTTACATGAGATTTGGGAAAAGGTACCGCACAATGGTCAAAGAGTGCCCTAACAAGGACATGAAAGAGGCCATGATCCAACAAACCTTTTATAGGGGGATCAATACAAAGAATAAATGTGTGGTAAATCAACTCGCCGGGGGCAATTTCATGAACACGCCGTATTCTGAAGCTTTTGAAATATTGGATGAGATGGCGGATACCTCTTCGACAAACCCAAATGTTATTCACCTACACAGGGAGCTACATGATCACGGACAAGCTATTGCGGAGTTGACAACCACAATGAACCAATTGGCCAAGGCTCAGCTTCAACAAGTTCAAGGGCCAAAAAAAGTGAATGCCATGGAAGGAGTAGCATGATGGTAAACAAGAGAAGGCAACGAGGTCAAAAAATTCAAAATAATCCGGAGTAATTTGAGCAAAGTAGTAGTGGGTACAATCAAGATAATGCATATGATGATCAAAGTGAAGAGGTTCAATATGTAAACAATTATCAAGGTCAACGGAGCAATGCTCCAAATCAACAACAGTGGAGATCACATGGAAACCAAGCAAATTGAGGCAACCAAGGTGAACAAGGAAATTGGAATAGTGAAAACAACAACAACCAAGGCAATTGGGGGAACAACAACAATCAAAATTGAGGTAATCAAAGAAATCAAGGCAATTGGGGTGTCTACGATCAAAGTAATTGGGGAGGCAATAACAATTAAGGTGGTTGGAACAACAACAACCAAGGAAATCGAGGCTCGGGCTTTCAAAGGCCCCCGATGTATCAACAACCAAACAACACACCTCCATATCCATCACAAGGTCCTAGTTCTCCCAACAATGAGATGGTACGGATTGAAAACATGTTCAAGAAAATGATGGAGAAAAACACCGACTCCGATGCCCAATTAGCCTCCCACAACACTTCTATCAGCAACTTGGAAGTCCAACTTGGCAAAATTTCTCAAGATTTGAATACTCTCCCTAAGGGGGCACTACCAAGTGATGCGGTGGTGAACCCGAAGGGTGGGAACAATACGGGGTATTCTACGACGGTTACAAAAAGAAGTGGGAGAGGTGGGGTTGCTAGTACCTCAAACTCAAGAAAGAATGTGAAAGATGATGTACTGGTGCAAGATGATGATGAGCCAAGCAATGTGCTCAAGAAAATGATAAGGTGAGGGTAGACATTTATGAAAATGCGGAGGAGACACAAGATGATATGAACCCGTCTAGGGAACATGTGATAGACATACCAGATCCGGTAGTGCCCAAAACCAAGGCCCTTTTGCCAAGGCTTCCTCCCCTATATCCTCAAAGCCTCACAAAGCAGAAAAATGAGAATCAATTCAAGAAATTCATTGATATGATGAAAAGTTTGTCCATAAATGTGCCATTGGTTGAAGCCTTAGAACAAATATCGAGATATGCCAAGTTCATGATGACTTGGTAACAAAGAACAGACAAATGAATTGTGAAACGATCAAAATTACACATCAAGTGAGTGCTATTGTGCATTACATGTCTCCAAAGTTAGAAGACATTGGTGTCTTTACAATCCCGTGCAAAATTGGGAGTGCGAATTTCGCCAAACCTTTCTATGACTCTGGAGCGAGCATTATCTTGATGCCATATTCTGTGTTCAAGACATAGGGGATCGAGCAACCAAGATCCAAATCCATGAGGTTTCAAATGGCAGACCGGACAATTAAGAGACCATTGGGGATGATTGATGATGTGCTAGTTCGGGTTGACAAGTTCATACTTCCCGCAAATTTTGTGATACTTGACTGTGAGGTTGATTATGAGGTTGCAGTGATTTTGGGGAGACCTTTCCTAGCTACAGGGAAGGCCTTAGTTGATGTGGAAGTTGGTGATCTCACCTTCCGGGTGGGCGATGAAAACGTGATGTTCCATGTTTGTAAGTCAATGAGGCAGNCCTTGAAAACTGGATGACTCCACCAATAAAGCCCTCAATCGAGGAGCCTCCCACATTTGAGTTGAAACCCTTGCCTTCACATCTCAGCTATGAGTTTTTAGGCCCTTGTTCCACTTTACTGTTATTATTTCCTCGTGCTTAACTAACGTGCAAGTAGATTCCATCCTTGTGGTGCTCCAAAGGATAAAGTTGGACATTGGTGGATATTCGGGGTATAATCCCCACCTTTTGCATGCACAAAATCATATTGGAGGAGGATGCCAAACCCTCCGTGGAACATCA
>ML309084.1:2019-18601 GCA_005239505.1 Nicotiana paniculata | reverse complement strand
GCTATTCCTGCCAGGCCTGAGGCTGAGGCCTCTGATGCAGTTATTACAGGTATGGTTTCAGTTGGCAGAAGAGATGCTTCGGTTTTATTTGATCCGGGTTCTACATTCTCCTATGTGTCTCCATATTTTCCTCCTTGTCTGATTATACCCCCTGATTCCCTAAGTACTCATGTATATGTATCTATACCGATAGGTGAATCTATTGTGGTAGATCGAGTCTACCGTTCATGCTTAGTGGTTATTGGTGTTCTGGAGACTCATGTAGATCTCTTGCTCCTTGATATGGTTGATTTCGATGTAATCTTGGGGATGGATTGGTTATCTCCCTACCATGCTATTTTGGACTGTGATGCAAAGACTGTGACCTTGACCTTACCGGGAGTACCTTGACTGGGGCGGAGAGGGACTCTTAGTCATTCTTCTGGTAGAGTTATTTCGTATATGAAGGCTCGACGCATTGTCGAGAAGGGTTGTTTGTCCTATTTGGCCTATGTTCGTGATTCTAGTGTTGAGGTTCCTTCTGAGGAGTCTGTGCCCGTGGTTCGTGAGTTCCCAAAGGTATTCCCTACTGACCTGCCGGGTATGCCACCCGACAGAGATATTGAATTTTGCATTGAGTTGGCTCCGTGAACTCAGTCCATTTCTACTCTTCCATATCATATGGCCCCGCCATAGTTGAAGGAGTTGAAGGATCAGTTGCAGGATTTGTTAGATAAAGGCTTCATCAGGCCTAGTGTTTCTCCTTGGGGTGCCCCAGTGTTGTTTGTTAAGAAGAAAGATGGCTCAATGAGGATGTATTTTGACTACCGGCAATTGAACAAGGTTACTATTAAGAATAAGTATCCTTTGCCGAGGATTGATGATTTATTTGACCAGCTTCAGGGTGCTATAGTGTTTTCCAAGATAGACTTGAGATCTGGGTACCATCAGCTGAGGATTAGGGCGTATGATGTCCCTAAGATAGTCTTTTGCACTCGGTATGGGCATTATGAGTTCTTGGTGATGTCATTTGGGTTGAAAAATGCCCCCGCTGCTTTTATGGAGTTGATGAACCAAGTGTTCAGGCCCTATTTGGATTCGTTTGTTATAGTCTTCATTGATCATATTTTGATTTACTCCAGTAGCCGAGAGGAGCATGAGCAGCACCTTCGAGTCATCCTCTAGACTCTGAAGTATAGTCAGTTGTATACCAAATTTTCCAAGGGTGAGTTCTGGTTGAGTTCGGTTGAATTTCTAGGCCATGTGGTATCATCAGAGGGTATTCAGGTGGATCTCAAGAAGATTTCAGTAGTCAGGGATTGGCCTAGGCCCACTTCAGCTACAGAGATTCGGAGTTTCTTGGGCTTAGCAGGTTGTTATCGCCGGTTTGTGGAGGGATTTTCATCTATTGCAGCTCCGATGACCAAGTTGACTCAGAAGGGTGCCCCGTTCGGGTAGTCAGATGAGTGTGAGGCGAGCTTTCAGAAGCTCCAGACACCCTTGACCACGTCACCGGTGTTAGTATTGCCTACAGGTTCAGGGCCTTATACTGTGTATTGTGATGCTTCACGGGTGGGACTTGGTGCAGTGTTGATGCAGGATGGCAAGGTTATAGCTTATGCTTCACGTCAGTTGAATATTTGGAGGCATTACCTGTATGGGGTGCCATGTGAGGTGTTCACAGATCATAAGAGTTTGTAGTATTTGTTCAAGCAGAAGGAGTTGAATATGAGGCAGAGTAGATGGTTAGAGTTGTTGAAGGACTATAACATTACCATCTTATATCATCCGGGGAAGGCCAATGTGGCGGCCGATGCTTTGAGCCGGAAGTCAGCCAGTATGGGTAGTCTTGCTTATATACCGGTCCAGGAGCGACCACTTGCTTTAGATGTTCAGGCTTTGGCCAATCTGTTCATGAGATTGGAGGTTTCTGAGACTGGCATTGTTTAGGCCCATACTGTGGCCCGTTCTTCATTGTTTGATCATATTCGAGACCAGCAGTATGATGATCGTCATTTAAGTGCTCCTAGAGATACGATTCGGCACAGAGGTGCCAAGCAGGTTACAATGGGTGATGATGGAGTCTTGAGGATGCAGGGCCGTATTTGTGTGCCTGATGTTGATGGTATTCGTGAGTTGATCTTGCAAGAGGCCCATAGTTCCCGGTATTCCATTCATCCGGGCGCCGCAAAGATGTACCAGGACTTGCAGCAGCATTATTGTGGCGGACGATAAAGAAAGCCATTGTGGCATATGTAGCTCGGTGGTTGAACTATCAGCAGGTTAAGTACGAGCACCAAAGACCAAGTGGTTTGATGCAGCAGATTGCGCTTCCCGAGTGGAAGTGAGAGCGTATTACCATGGATTTCGTAGTTGGGCTCCCACAGACTCAGAGGATGTTTGATGCGGTGTGGGTCATTGTGGATAGACTGACCAAGTCAACACACTTCATTCCTGTATCAGTTTCGTATTCTTCAGAGAAGTTGGCAAAAATCCAGATCCGGGAGATTGTTCGCTTGCAGGGTGTGCCCGTGTCTATTATTTCTGACCGAGCTACTCGGTTTACCTCCCATTTTTTGAGAGTATTTCAGCGTGAGTTGGTCACACAGGTTGAGATGAGCACAACATTTCATCCTCAGACGGACGAGTAGTTCGAGTGTACCATTCAGATCTTGGAGGATATGTTGCAAGCATGTGTCATTGACTTTGAAGGTTCATGGGACCAGTTTTTTCCTTTAGCTAAGTTTGACTACAACAACAGCTATCAATCGAGCATTCAGATAGCTCCTTACGAGGTGTTGTATGGTAGGCGGTGTCAGTCGCCAGTTGGGTGGTGCGAGCCGGGAGAGGCTAGAGTGTTGGGTTCAGAGTTAGTTCAGGATGCCTTGGACAAGGTGAAGATCATTCAGGATAGACGTTGCACAGCTCAGTCTAGGAAGAAGATTTATGCAGGTCGTAGAGTTCGTGATTTGGCATTCATGGTTGGTGACCGGTTATTTCTTCGGGTATCGCCCTTGAAGGGCGTGATGAGGTTCGGGAAGAAGGGCAAGTTGACCCTAGGTACATTGGCCCCTTTGAGATTCTGGATAAGGTAGGAGAGGTGGCCTACAGACTTGCTTTGCCACCTAGTTTATCGGCCGTGCATCCTGTATTTCACGTATCTATGCTTCAGAGGTATATCGTCGATCCATATCTTGTACTTCACTTCAGCGGTGTCCAGTTGGACAAGGATTTGACTTATGAGGAGGAGTCGGTGGCCATATTAGCTTGGCAGGTTCGTCAGTTGAGATCGAAGAGTTATCCTTCGGTCCGTGTTCAGTGGAGAGGTCAGCCTGTTGAGGCAGCTACCTGGGAGTCCGAGGCCTATATGCGGAGCCTATATCCCCATCTTTTCCCCGATTCAGGTACCATTCCATGTCCGTTCGAGGATGAACGTTTGTTTTAGAGGTGGAGATTGTGATGATCCAAAAGGTCATCCCATGTATTACTAGCTATTTCTGTGATCTGAGGTCATGAAAACCTCCTTATATCTAACCTCGATTTGCATGCGTAGCCTGGGCATGTAGTCGGGAAGCCATTATGTGAAAAACTGATAAAAACAATAATCTTGTGGTGAAAAATTGAATAGAGTTGACTTTGGTCAACATTTTTGGTAAACGGACCTGAACCAATGATTTGACGGTCTCGAAAGGTCTGTAAAAAAATATGGGACTTGGGCATACGCCCGGAATCGAATTCCGAGGTCCCAAGTCTGAGAAATGAATTTTTAAAGAAAATTGTTTTCTGAAAAACATAAAGGTATTTGAAAATGAAATTTGATGTGAAACCTGTCGTGTCGGGATCAAATCATGGTTCCGGAGCATTCTACAGGTTCGATATGACTTATATGTGTTATCTGTGAAATTTGGTAAGAAACAGACTTAGTTTGACGTGATTCGGATCAAAACAGGAAAATTTAGAAGTTTTGTAAGTTTAAAGGAATTTCATTGATTTTGAGGTTTAATTCGATGTTATGAGGTTATTTTGTTGTTTTGATTACTTGAATAAGTCGGTGGGATGTTTTTGAAGTCGTGTGTATGTTAGGTTTTGAGCCCCGAGGGCTCGAGTGAGCTTCGGGTAGGTATCGCGGTGCAAAAACCTTAGAAAAATCTTGTGTTTGCTGCAGAACCTAGTGTCCAGTTATTCCATCTTCGCGATCATGGTTCCTTTCATGCGATCGCGATGAGTCAGTCGGGTGGGGGGGGGGAGTAAATAACCCAACACTAACGCAGGGCCTTGGTCGCGATCGCGGGGCCCGGGGCCAGTGCTCTACGCGATTGCGTGGGTCCAGTGCTCTACGCGATTGCGAAGGGCCACACGTGAACGCACAATGCAAATGTGGGTTGGGGCCGGGTATTATTTTGTTCAGTGCGAACGCGGTTTACAGGTCGCGATTGCGTAGGTCAGCATCCAGTTCAGTCTGCGATCGCACTCTTTTCCTCGCTATCACGTAGCTTTAGAAACCAGTCCACTATGCGATCACATCTCTTACTTCACGATCGCATAGACCAGAAACGCCCAGCTATTTTTAAGTCTAAAAACCAGAAAAATTACGGGATTGAACCCATTTTTCACAAATTTCTTCTTCTCCACACCTCTTTGGGAGATTTTTAAAGAACCTCTTCACCATAGCTTCATAGTTATGTAATCCTAACCTCGTTTTCTTCCATTTTTATCAACACCTACTAGATTCTAGGCCTAAAAACATGTGGTTTAGGGCAGAAAATTGGGGTTTTGGGTAAAGTTAGGTTTTTTTTATTATTTGGGAATTTGACGTCGTTTTGGGGTCGGATTTCAAAACAAATTATATATTCGGGCTCGTTGAGTAATGGGTGATCGGGTTTTGGTCCTAACTTCGTGTTTGGACCAAGCGAGCCCGGGGTCGATTTTTGGAATTTTGGAAAGAAAGTTGGGAATTCTATATTTAAACATTGGAATTGAATTGTTATTCATTTATTGATGTTATTGAGTCAATTATGTCTAGATACTATTGATTTGGAATAGGGTTCAAAAGGAAAAGCGGTGCTAGAGGCTTGATTTGGATTCTTGGAGTCGAGGTAAGTGTTTGGCCTAACCTTAGCTTGAGGGAATAGGTGTTAAGTATTATTTGCTACTTGTTATCCTATGTTCGATGTATAGGTGAGGTGACGAGTACCTATATGTTGTTGTGTAGCATTCCCGTGAGTGGGTTGTTATGATATATGTGATTTTACATCGATATTCACTGTGTTATGAAGTAGATTTCATTTTGGGGATTATTCAATTCTTGGAAATACTTGGTTGTGAACACATTTGATTAGTTGTTTGGTTGAGGATTATTTGGCTATGTTGTACATTCAGTGAGATTGGTTATAGTTGTGTCCCTTGCCGGGACGGTGATATTTTTGTTATTGTTCCCTTGTCGGGATGTTGTAAATTATGGTTTGTATTGTGGTTCTTCCTTGCCAAATTTTTGTTCTGGTTATTGTTTGGGTGAGGAAAAGTGTAAATCATGAAGGGTGATGCCGTGTATTTATTTATTGCATTGTGAGGATGAGAATGTAAAGCATGAAGGGTGATGTTGTGCCATGATTTTATATTTATAAGCACGAAGGTTAATGTTGTGCCGATATTGTGATTTTAAAAGCACGAAGGGTGATGTCGTGCCATGATATGAGAGATAATGCATGAAGGATAATGTCGTGCCATGATATTGTGAGGTAAAAGCACGAAGGGTGATGTTGTGCTCTTACTTTGGTGAGAAGGAGATTAAAGCACGAAGGGTGATGCCGTGCACTTGTTTGTTCTCTGTTGTTATTTTGATACTTAGACTGTTGCCTTGTTCTGTTATTCAATAAGTGTTTTCCCCTTTGTACCCAACATGTTTTTCCCGTTATTTCTGTTACATATTATTGAATTGCACAGGTGTTTATTATTTGTCGTGTCCTAGCCTCGTCACTACTTCGCCGAGGTTAGGCTCAGAACTTACTCAGTACACGGGGTCGGTTGTACTGATGCTACACCTACACTTCTTTATGTTGTGCAGATTATGGTACCGGACCCAGTGGACAGTGATCGAGGGAGTATCCTGCAGCCCACAGACGACACTGAGGTAGTTCTGCAGGCGTCCGCAGGCCTTGGTGTCACCTCCTATCGCATTCCTTCTCTTTCTGTCTTCTCTTGTATTTCTGAGACAGTTGTATTGTTTATTCAGACTTTGTTTTTAGTATTCTTAGACTATCCGTGGATTTGTGGTACCAGTTCTGGGGTGTTACTAAGGATTTTGTAGTATCCGATACTCGAGTTGTTATATTTCATAGCTTCCGCATTGTTATTTAAACTTGTTCTTGCTTATCGCTTTTTCGTTAAATGCCTAATAATAAGGAAATAAGCATGTTAACCAGAATGTTGGCTTGTCTAGCGGGTTCAACATTGACGCCATCACGGTCTTGACGGTGAGATTTCGGGTCATGACAAAATGTAGGTGTTTAAATATCAAGGAAGGTTGATAAATTTTTTTCCTAATAGTTAGAACTCAGGGGACGGTGATCAGAAGTCATGAGTTCGAGTTATTCGACTTGTAGTGGACTATTTTGTGGGTTGTTTCGTGTTGTGTTTGTTTTGTATATTTTGATACTGTTTAATGGAGTTTTTGAGGAGAAATGGTGTGGAGAAACACCACATAATGGAAAAATGGTGGATTAGTCATTCTTCGTAACATTTTTGGGGTGTTTGACACTACTATAGTTGTCATTTTGGGAATGAAGTGATTGTGGTGTGTTGGGCTGTTGTAGGCCAAATATAACATGGATTTCGACTTGAATCCACTGTAGAAGGTAATTATATTGCGTTCTTGGATATTTATCAATTATCCAAAGTGTATTTGGACATTCGTAATTGATTAAGGTATGCTTTAAATTATTGCAGAAGGTATATATAAACCAATCTTCTTTTTGTTCATGCAGGTTTATTATGTTAAATTCCAAAGTCAAGTTGAATAACATATTAGAGGGAGAGGCGTATTTGAAACACAGTTTCATGAACACATAGGTAAACAAATGTGTCACGACCCAAAATCAAACTAGTAGTGATGGCACCTAATCTCACCCGCTAGGTAAGTCAATTAACAATCATCCAAATCAAATGACATTTACTGAGAAAATAAGTGATGAAATAACAGTTTTATACAAAGGATACCAAAGGACTAGTGTAACGAACCGGCCAGTCATTTTGAGAATTTAAGTTTCTCTCGGCGGCATAAGGTCTTGAGCATCTTCATATTGTGTGTATCGACTTGCGTGCACGGTTGAATTCAGTTATCGGATGATTCGGAGTCAAATCGAGAGAACAAATCAAGTTTTTGGAAGCTTAAGCGGTATAAGTTGACCGAAATTTGACTTCTGTGTAAACGATTCCGGAATGGGTTTCGGATAATTTCAACAACTTTTTATGGTGATTTTAGACTCAGGAATGTGTTTGGATTTGGATTTAGAGGTCTGTAGCGTGATTTGAAGCATTTCAGCAAAAGTTGGAAATATTAAAGTTTTGAAGGTGGAGAGGTTTGACCGATAGTTGACTTTGGTGATATCGGGGTCGTAATGCGATTTTGAGAGTTGGAGCAGCTCTGTTATGTCATTTTGGACTTGCCTGCAAAATTTAAGTCATTCCGGGTTGATTTGATAGGCTTCGACACGAGTTTAAGAAGTTGGAAGATTTGGAAGTTCATAAGTTTGATTCATGGCGCAATTTGTAGTTTCGGCATTGTTTGATGTCATTTGAGACCCCAAGCGAGTCCTTGATAGGTCATAGAACTTGTTTGGGTGTTTAGACCGGGCCCCTCGGGTGTGTTCCGGATGGGCTACGCTCATTTCCTCCTAATGTTCTTCTTCGCGATCGCGAAGTGCCTTTCGCATTTGCATAGTGTTCTGTTGCCCCGCCTTATATTTATTCTTTGCGCTCGCGAAGGTTTGCATTTTTCCTTCTTCTCGTTCTCGTCCTCCCTTCCACGTTCACACAGTAGAAACCAGGCCCTGAGCACTTGTGGTCATAACTCTACGAGTTCGCGTAGGTTCCTGTCACTTCTTCTTCGCATTTGCATCCCTTCACTCGCGTTCGCGAAGGATTTTCTTGGAAGCCTCATTTTTATTCTTCACGAACGCGATCCTTTCTCCAAGTTCGTGATGCATAAAACCTGAGAAAAATATAAGATCTTCAAATCGAGGGTTAGGCCATTTTTATCATATCTTGACTTGTAGAGCTCGATTTTGAGCGATTCTTTGTGGTTTTTTCAAGCGAATCGATTGGGTAAGTGTTCTTCACCTATAATTTATTATATTTCATGATTTTATCTTCATTTTGATTATTTAATTTGTATTTTGAGTTGAGGAAAATGGTGGTTTTTTAAGAAAATTTTCAAAATGACAAATCATGATTTGAGGGATGAAATGGTATCTGAATTTGGTAATTTTAGTATGGTGGAACTCGTATCGGAATGGGTGTTCTGGTTTTGTGAAATTTGTCGGGTTCCGAGGTGAGGGCCCGGGGGTCGACTTTTGGGTCGATTTTTAGATTTTGATAATGATTGATACTTTATGATCTGGAATAGTTTCTTATGAGTTTTATTTATGCTTTGAAGTTATTTTGGTTAGATTCAAGTCACCCGGGGGTCATTTCACCCGAGAAGTTCATTTTAGAGTATAAGTTTGTCTCCTTTGAGGTAAGTATCTGGCCTAACCTTGTGTGGGGAAAACTACCCCTTAAGATTTGAGTCTTCTATGCTAATTGTAGTCCGTGTACATGGGGCGACGAGTAAGTGCTCGGATTTATTTGTGGAAATTGGCCCTTTAGGGTTCCTAGGTCCTGGTATTCATTGATTATATAGTTATTCTTGTTATGATTACGTTTCTTAATCACTAGTTTCACTTTGACATGCTTAATTAAAACTAATTGCTTCATGATCCACTCTTATTGTTTACTTTATTCATATGTGCCTTGATTGAAACTGTTATATCTTCTATTTCCATGTTATCTTTTTCCTAACTGCTTAGTTCATTTGAAGTTATAGTTATCCCTTTTGTAATTGTTCATCCTTAATTGAGGTTATGGTTATCTTCCCGTTGCCTACCTTTAGATGAATTGGTTGTATCTTTTTTGTATTTTTTCAAACTTAAAAGAAGCTTAGATATCACATGCCTTAGTTGCCTTGCCCTAATTTGGAATTATTTGGCTCGTGGTAGTTTCCTTGTTGTTGAACAGTACATTGTGGGACCGTTGTTACTTATTGTTTCTTTCCCTCTTGACCTCTTATTATCACGCTTAGTATTCTTTATTATGGTTATTCCTTGTGAACTAGTTCTATCGTTTCTCGTGATCGAAGGTTATCGAGTTGGTTTACTTGTCGTACCTTGTATTATTGTCATTGGGTCTATTGTACTTACTGCAGTGATGCATGAGGTTTTTGCCGTGCGGTTGTTATTATTGCGATGCACGAGGTTTCTGCTTTGCGGTTGTTATTTTAGGGTTGCACGAGGTTTCTGCCATGCTATTATTACTATTGATATGTGCACATGCGGTGTAACAAGGCGGGCTACATATTTATGGGTTGCTCATGTGGCGAGACAAAGTGGGAACATTATTATGCATGTGTGGCGAGACAAGGCAGGCATTTACTTTACTATTGCACACGTGGCAAGACAAGGTGGGTTATGTCAGGGATTGATTTGTGATCGCTTAGAGGCATTCTTTTTGTTGATATTTGTGTAGTGGTACACTTACTTGTGTGAGATTTATCTTGTGATAGTTGTGAGAAAACATTCCACGTGATGTACGTTCCTTTTCTTATGCTTATTAGCTGGTATGAACTATGTTAGGACACTTGCAAAATCATACACGTAATTAAGCACTCTTATCGATTAAGAGGTGTTCTTGATATTGTTGAGTATATGCACAACCTTGTTTACTTGACTTCTATGTAAGAATTTCTCTAGTTTGGCACGTGAGTCGTCAGTGCAGTTATAAAGTGTAATGAGTGCACATGATGCCAAGTTTTAGGGTTCAGGTATTAGGAACCGTGAGTTGTGATTATCCCGAGGTTCGGTGCTTCGTGGAGTTTATTGACTAAAACCTGATGTGAAAGCGGTCGTTTTTATTGAGTTTGTAGTTGTCCTTTCTTTAGTTGTGATTATCGGATTAGATTGTGTTTCCGTTCATTCTTCTATGTCATTATTATGGTATTTCCGCTGATAGCATTTGTTTTTCCTTTCTTACTGCAACTTTCCTATTATTTTCCTTTCGCGTAGTCTTTATGTAGATATCATACTCTATTGCTCCTATACTTATCCTTATTCAGATTATTTAGTCCAGTAGGTGTCTTGATTGTTCCTTATCACTACTCCATTAAGGTTAGTCTTGATATTTGTTGGGTATCACCGTGGTGTCTCATACTACACTTCTGCACATTTTTTGTGCAGCTCTAAGTATCTCGAGCCAGTTGATCATTAGCTAGTTGTGCAGATAGTTGTTGCATAGACTCAGATAAAACTGTTGTTGCATTCGCAGTCTTCAGAGTCAACTTCTGCTTTGTATTCACATTATTTACTTTATTACAAACAATTGTATTTCGAAATTTGTAGCAAAACTCTGTAGAGCTTATGGCTTGTACTACCGGTTTTGAGAATTATAAATTGTATAGAGAATTCCATTTTAGAAATTATTAGATGTTACTTTATTATTATTGTTATTCAGAAGATGTTAGTCTTACCTAGTCCCTAAGACTAGGTTCCATCGATACCTAACGGAGGGGAAACTGGGTCGTGCCAAGTTGGTATCAGAGCCCTAGGTTCATAGGTGCTACGAGTCATAAGAGATTTTAGTAAAGTCTTGAGGATCGGTATAGAGACGTTTGTACTTATTTTCGAGATGCTATGGAACTAATAGGAGAGTTCCACTTCTTTTATTCCTATCGTGTGAGTTCATTGATCTCAAAGTTTGAACTTTTATCATTCCATTCTCTCACAGATGGTGAGGACACAAGTTGCAGTTATTGATGATGTTAACCCCGGAGCAGATGTCGCTAGGGGCAGAGGCAGAGGCCGACGAGAAGCACGTGCCACAGCTAGGGCACCTATCAGAGCAATAGTTGAGGAGCCGCCAATAGTTCCAATTAGGGGCCAGGTATCGGAGGCCCCTACTGTTACCCCCGGACTTCAGGAGACCTTAGCACAGTTCCTGAGCATGTTTGGTACATTGGTACATTGGCTCAGGCGGGGTTAATTCCGGTTGCACTAGTTACTTCTCATACCTAGGGAGAAGCTTAGACTCATGCCGCCCACACTCTAGAGCAGCAAGATCATGTTGGTCAGGTTCCATGTGTCATGGCGACATAGCCTGTTGTCCCATTTTAGCCCGTGGTTAGGGCAGCAACATCTGAGGAATAACAGCTTAGACTTGAGAGATACAAGAAGTATCACCAGTGGATTGGCGAAAGATGATGCCAAGGGTTTCCTGGAGGAGTGTCACCGCATTCTTCGTACTATGGGTATTGTGGAGTCGAGCAGGATTGCTTTATTACGTTCCATCTCGGGGGAGCAACTTATTAGTCGTGGCGGGCATATGAGTTGAGTAGCCCGGCCGAGGCAACTTCACTTTCATTGTTTCAGTTTTCAGAGATGTTCCTAAGAGAGTTTGTACTTGAGTCCCTTCAGGATGCATAGCGCACGGAGTTTGAGCAGTTGCGCCAGGGCACTATGTTAGTATCAAAGTATGCTGTTAGATTTAGTGATTTTCTCATGCATGTACCTGCTTTGGTCGCCACAGTTAGAGAGTGTGTCAGTAGATTCATTGAGAGTCTCAGGCATGATATTTGGTTCAGTATGGCTCGGGAGTTAGAGTCGGATGTTTTGTTTCAATAGGTGGTAGGGATCGCTCGCCGAGTAGAGGGCATGTGCGATCAGGAGAGAGAGGACAGGCGGGGCCATGAGAGAGAGGACAGGCGAGGTCAGGAGACAGAGTACAGGGAGGCGAGGAGGACTTGTACCTCCTCGTAGACTGGAGAGATCTACTGGTCCTTATTTTGGAGACAACGTACGGCATGGTAAAGGTTTTGTGGGTCAGCTAGTTCAGTTTGCTCTTCCGGCTTCGAACAACATTTCTAGTGCTCATGGGTCTCAGGGTAGCCATACTGCATAGTTTCCATAGCCATATTAGCAGAGAGATTTCTTTGAGTGTGGAGATACCAGCCACATGGTGAGGGATTTTCCTAGACGCAGGACAGGTGTGTCCCAACGGGGTATTCAGGAGAGTAGAGGGACCCCAAAAGGGGGAGGCCCTTCCCGTTGATGAGTTTCACATAGTAGGCTTGAGACCCCTACGCTAGATGATGTCATATAGGTATGATTTTAAATTGTTACAGAGCAGAACCATTCGTATTTTATTTTGGTTCTTCTTATCGGGATGAGTTCCCTTATTTGTTGCTTCACTTATGGGCGGGATTCCTAATTAGTACTCTGTTTATGTGTTTGCCCCTGTTGGGAGATTCTATGAGTGGTAGGCCGTGTCTATTGTTATTTATTCATTATTGAGGGTTACGAAACTAGAAGTGACTTCTGAGTATTCGTGGTTACGATTTGTGATTTGGTACTCTACCGGGGTGAGAGTTCAGTAAGTGTTGTGATTTTATTGGCAGAATTGATTTAGTGGAAGATTCCAATTGTTATTATGTGTAGTCGACCTGTGATTCAGAGTTGAGGGTAAGACCCTCGCGATTTCATGTGATTTGATATGTTTGAGCCGGGTTATATGCTGCGGTGGAGAGTTATACCAGGATAAGGTCCTTATGATTTGTTCATGTACTTTGATTTTCCTATTTAAACTGATTCTTAGTATGGTACTGATACAAATTTGTGCATGTCGGTCTTGTTTGATATTTCTCTTATGTGTTTCTCTTTACATATTCAGTCATTTTTGTCCTGTGCTTCTTGAGTTTTAGCTTGCGGGGTTTGTGCCCAGTGGTGTTAGCTGTGACGTGTTGATTCGGGTGTATAGTTATGAGGTCTTAGTTGTTCTTGTATCATTTTCAGCATTGTGGAGGTTTGAAACGGGTTGCTAACGGACATGAGGGTAATCGTCGGTGCTGGTTTTGATTACGGACAACCATTGTGATCGAAAATGTCATTACGGGCCTATGTGTGGTGTGTTATGTTGTGTGGTAATACCTTGTGGGTGTAAGCCTTATTTTTTGCAGCCGGTTGAGACTAATATCGGGTATGTATTTAGAATCGAGTCTTTTAGAGATGAATAGAAGATGAGAATTTCGACTCTAAGGCTTATCGGTGTTGGTAGAAAAGATAAATTACAGTCGAGATGGTGTCATCAGGCTTATGTGGATTGGGGTGACGTGGGGTTCATGCACGGGTTTATTTTGGAGGTGTGCATTCATTTATTTGAAGACTTCAAGGCGATTCTTGGCACGTTCGACGACGAGCGTTAGTTTAAGAGGGGGAGGATGTAACAACCCGGCCGGTCATTTTGAGAATTTAAGTTCTGTTCGGTGGCATAAGGTCTTGAGCAAATTCATATAATGTATATCAACTTGCGTGCGTGTTTAAATTCAATACCGGATCATTCAGAGTCAAATCGGGAGAAGGAATCTTTTAAACCCCATGTTTTTGTACGCGAAAGTACGTCGTAAGTCAATTAATGTAAGTTCGGAAATGAGATCCTCTTTGAAAGTCTATAAATTGATTTAATGTTGTTACATCCCGTACTTCAAACGTCAGTGTCATTATAGGAGTATCTAATGTAAACTCAAAATGGACAAAATCCTTCTACAAGGATAAGAAAGGTTTACCGAAGTCTTAAGTAAGTTGAGATAAATATGAGACTTTTTAATCACAATTTATATGAGTTTAAAGTCATGATATTACTATATATGATGTTTGGATATGAAGTATAAAGTTTGGGAAAAATCGAATTTAAGTTGCGGAAAAACTGACTAAGGATTTGCCTTGTAATGTAGTGTTTTGATGATTACATTTTGATGTGTTATATGAGGTATTTTTGGGACATATCATATACCAAAATGAAGGCCTTGGAACCTAATTTCTAAAAGTCCAAACCATTTGTTCATACGATATTTGCGAAGATAAATATGAATTTTTAAAATAGGGTCACCAAGTCACATCGCCGCACTTTGGAGAAACTGGCAGGTTTATAGGCCAGGTTGCGAGGCCATTTTCTCCCAATATATTGAGAGTTACATGTAGATATGTATACTGAATTAAATCCCTATGTGTCTAGTTTTCAAATCTGCAAATCTTTTTCCAATACAATGTCGGATTAGAGAGATACAAGCGTCCGAAGTTGCACCGCTCAAGCTGCCAAGCAGGCAGCTTTCCCGCTTGCTTGGAGAATTGAGGCAGTGGGCTAATAAGTTATCTTATACCTTGTATATCTCGTAATTATACACAAAACACTTACACCAAAACATTCTAAATGCTCTTTAATAACTAGTCCAAGATCCCAAGAACTAAACTAAAGGGAAATCAACTCAAATCATTATCAAAGGTGTTAAAGACTACAAGAGAATGATTCTATGATGTTGTGGTGTGATTGAGGTATATTGTGAGCTAAGTTGAGATAGGGTTTCGAGTTATAGATGCTTTTAAAGGTATGTATAACATCTTCTTGATTGTTACTAAGGCTAATCTTGTGTTGGTTGTGTTGTTTGAGTGAAAAACCATAAGATAGCAGTTGAAAGAACATGAGATATGGTTGTCTTTTTGGTTGGGCTGTTTTGTGGCTAAATATATGGTTTGCAATGGATGGAAAATTGTGAGAAATAATTTGATAATGTTGTGGCTGCTACTGTTAAGCTTTTCTAGGTGTTAATTAGGTCGATTAAAGAAGAAAATATGAAAAACAAGTGATTGACGGTAAAAATTAAGGTGCTAGACGTATGGCGGTGTTTTGCAAGGCATTTTGTGGATCTTTAAAACTAGAACTAATATGGTACATATAAGTATGATGTGTGAAGGTTGTAAATTTTTTTATGGAATAAGATTTGGATTTAATTTATACCTTATTATGAGTAAAACCGAGTTTGCCGCTCAATGTGATTGTTAAGATAATCGGAGAAACTCATATAGGATTATATTGTTGTTGTTGCTATTGTAGGTTATCGTTGTTGTTGTTGGCTGTTGATGACCCTTAGTGTTCTTTGGGATGTATTAAAAATATTGGAGTTGCTGCCCGATTTTCTTTAGGCCATACGACTAGCCAAATATGATGGCACGACATTATATGTTAACGGCAATATCATTTCACTTGTTGTAGATGCAAGAAGTCTTGTTCAGCTTGGTTGGGAATAAGGAAGTGTTGGCCCAAGTCACTGCATAGTTTTGAAGATTGACAAATGTCTGACCAGTTGAACCAGGTCCATCAGATCATACACACTTGACCTGACGTGTTGGCATAGAAACCTTATACGCATAGGAGATAAATGTGAGTGTGAAGTATCAATGAACAAGGAGAGTATCTTCTAATGCGAAAAGGTTGCAAATTGATGAGAGAATAGAAGTTGAATTCAGTAAGGACAAAAACGAAGGAAGGAAGTTGAGTTTGATAAGAACTTGTTCTCCCAGGTACAGTCGTACTAGAACTCAACTGACTTAATAAATAATTGAAGTATTCTTTCTTGAAAAAAGAACGCACAAGTGTAGAATTGAATCAAGATCTAAAAGCAAAATTCTCAGATATTTTGCAAGCAGAATTACTGTGCGACATAAAGGCTACAGACCAGCTAGAAGCCTAGTTGGTTGTAGTAGGAGTTTTGATATTGTATATTTTCAGCTTTCATAGAAGCAATTGTAATAGGTACGCATTGTTCAAGTTAGAGTTAACTTGAAGCTTGTAGAAATTAGCTAGGGGCTAGTTAATACAAAGGGATTAGAGTTAGTCCTAGGATTACAAAAGAGTTTATTTTGTAAGTCCGTTTGCCTCAGAGTTTTAGTGAAGAGTTTGAGAAAATCCTACTGAGTAGTAGGTCGTGGTTTTTTCACCTTTTGAGCCAGGTGTTTCCACGTAAAAATCTCTGTGTTTTTACTTTACTTCTTTTATTATTCTGCAACAGCAGAAGTTGGAACACCAAGAAGAACCAGGTTCTTCTATTGAGACAACACTCGAAAATTGGGTACCACACAAAGTAACCTATCTTCTTGTGTGGTATTGACGTCTAAAATATCAATTGGTATCAGAGCAGGTTATCCTTGAAAGGCTAACGCCTTGGAGAAGATCAATATGAGTGAACCACATGGATATTGGGAAGGTCAATCAACTGTAAGGCCACCACTCTTCGATGGCCAGTATTACTATTGGTGGAAAAACATGATGAAGGACCACCTGATTGGAGAAGACTATGAACTCTAGGACATAGTCACTGATGGTCCTCTAGCTACCATGATTAAGACTGCTGAAGGTATAGATGTACCAAAGACTAGAGCTGATTGCACTGATGAGGATCTGAACAAATGGGAGAAGAATGCAAAGGCCAAAAAGTGGCTAGTGTGTGGACTAGGTCCAGACGAGTACA
>ML309082.1:0-63037 GCA_005239505.1 Nicotiana paniculata | reverse complement strand
AGGAAGTGATATAGGCATTTCTTTGTTGAACCATATATATACATGTTCCACCCACCTAATTTTCATATATCATAGTTAACCCCTTTGAGCCTGTAATCCTGTTTCTTTGGCGACCACATTACAAGCCTTACCCAATTTTTGAATTGTCCATCTATCTGAACCTTGTCACCTCTTATAAGAACTTGAATTGTGATGAAGTATGTAAAAGTTAAAGTATGGGGTGGTTGGTTTGGCTTTTGAGTGGAACTGATGAAATAAGCAAAAAGGTGCACTGTGTTGAAAAGTAATACTAAAAGCCACCTGAATTGAAATATATATATATATATATAAATAGTCTTTGATGGTGGTGGCTTTTGATATAATTGTGCTTAAAGAAGCGTGGGGTATGACATATTGATGTAAAGGTGGAATTGTGGTTTGACATAAGTNATTGTTCTTAAAGAAGCGTGGGGTATGACATATTGATGTAAAGGTGGAATTGTGGTTTGACATAAGTATGGGCTTGAATGTTAAAAGATATGTATTAAAGTGCTTAGGGAGGTGTAATCACTATTATATCTAAATGCATCCTACCCGAACTGCAGCCTACATTACATCCAAATAAGTCCTAGTTTATCCTAGACTAAATGACTCGATTAGTAGAGTAGTACACTAAGGGCAAGCTTATAGTGTGTTTTCTGTGGCACAAGAATGTACTTTCTGAGGGTGACCGAATCTTGTTTATTTGAAGTCCTCAGTGTGTGTGAATTGTATTGATTAGGAAATAAGTCTCTTTTGTGGTGAGCATACACTTGATTCATGAAAGGGAGGTAAGTTTGGACCTCTGACTTAGAGTAAGTAAGCCGGTTAGGGACATCGCGCGGCTAGAGAGAGTTCACTCTTGAGGTGTGGATGTTACGCTGATGTAGTTGACCATTGTGAAATATTCTTGGTACGATGAATAGGGAAATTTCTTAGTGAAGTTGAGCCTGTAGAGTGTGGTTTTGTTGCTCGAGGACGAGCAGTGATTTAAGTGTGGGGTGTTGATAGTAGCCTATATTATGCAATGTAGACGCTATTTATACTCTAATATAACCGCACTTTATTGATTTTTAAATGCTAAAAGATAACAAAATTCTCTAATTGAGAAATTTATGCTTTGCAGGAGCCACTTCGAGCTAGGAGGGAGAAAAAGAGCATTTTGGAGTCAATTATGAACATACAAGGCCAATAAAATGATTCCTGATGAAAAAGAGCGAGGAAAACAAGAAAAAAATGCAAAAGGCAGGTCAGCGACCGCAGACTGGAACGCAAAGAAAAACAGTGAAGAGGTGCAAGTCCGCGGTCGTGTCCGCGACCACGGACGCGTTTTTAAAAGTGACAGAGTGCAGGGGCTTTAGTGTATATTCCTGGGCAATTAACCTAAACCTATAAGAGCCCAAACTTGCCAGAAGTCAGATTAGGCTTGTTTTAGACATAATTGGAGGCAAGAACAAAGGAGAGAAGATCAAGCAATTCTTTAGCGTTTCTTTCTTCTTTTTTCTACTTATCATTGTGAATCATGAATCATATTATTGCTATGTTTTGTATTAGTATGAGTAGCTAAACATTTAGCCTAGTCTTGATGGAACCGATTGTTGGATGAAGTGTTAACTCAATTTTGATATAATCGAATCGTGTTTGTTCTATGATTGTTCAACTACGTTTTGTATTGTGGTTAATTAATGGCCCTTGATTAATCGTGTCTAGTTGCCTTGTGTTTCTTGAGAAAGACCACTTGGTTAGATTGTTGCTGAACAACACCATTTTTGGATAATTTAAGAGATTAATTACTTGAATTTTAAAGTGGGTTTAGAAATAACAAAGCTTTGGTGGATAATTATGAGTTGCATAAATTGTTAGCTAGAGTAGTTCGAAAAAATGCTTCTAGTACATTATCGTAATTGATCGAGAGATAATTACGGTATCCCGGAACTAATAATCCTCATAGAGTATTATGGCGAGATTATAGATAAAGAGTTAAGAATTAATCCGGCGATTGGGGAAATCAATAGCCCTAGATCCTTTTACCATTGAATTCAACTTTATTCTTGAATATTGCTAGTTTTATTGTCATTTTACATTAGCTAAATAAATTCCACTGTTTATTCATAACAATCTTGCATTCGGAAGTTGTCTGAGCTTGTCATTAGCATTACTAAAATTTGTATTAAATAGGTTAGTTCCCTGTGAGATTCGACTCCGGACTTGAACCGCATTATATTTGCAGCGATCGCTTAGTCCTTTTATAAGGTATAGTTGGGCGTGATCAAAGTTTGGCGCCGTTTCCGGGGAACTAAAGATGTTATTTATTACAACTTATAAGAATTTCTAGGATTTTTACCTTAGACCAATTTTCTATGGTGTTAAAATATTTTCCATTGAAATTCTCACGTTTGAACTCTCTTGTGACTCAGGTGTATGCCTAGAAGCTCTTCGAGGACTGGTGAAGTTTTTGAAGGACTCTCAGATCCCGAGAAAATATTCAGGGCATTAAATCGAGCCAACCAGAAGAACAAACAGTTACAACAAAAACATCAACTCGAAATTGAAATGGACAACATGAATGATGTCGATGGAAACAATAGGAATAATCGGGTTTACCCAAACAATGGAGTGGTGGAACCTCTTGTGCCAGAAGCTGCTCTTTATGATTGGGCACAACCAACTGCTGACAACCTGGCCACCGCCATTGTTGTACCTCAGATACAAGCGGAGACATTCCAGATCACCAACAACATGTTGCATCTGTTGCAGAATAAGGGATTGTTCTCCGGGTCACACATTGAAGGTCCACAACAACATCTGAAAAATTTCCTGTTAATATGTGTGGCCCAAAGACAGCCGAATGTGACTCCGGAAACCATCAAGCTATTACTGGTTCCATTCTCTGTGACTGGAGAGGCTCAAACTTGGTTGAATTCGCCCCTAATAAATTCCATTGCCACTTCGGAGGAATTAGTCAAGAAGTTCCTAAACAAGTTTTATCATCCCAACAAGACTGCAAGGCAGATTGATGAGATATTGCAGTACAGGCAGAAACCTACGGAGACCTTGCAATAAACATGGGAGGGGTTCAAAGGGATGCTAGTGAAGTGCCCACACCATGGCATTCCAGACCAGATGCTTGGACAGAGATTCTACATGGGTTTGTCAGACAGTTTGAAAGCCAATGTAGATGCTTCAGCTGGGGGTGCATTTCTGAGCAAGACATTCACAGAGTGAAAGATTCTTCTCGATAAGATGGCTCAAAATTCAGGCTGGATGACTAGAGGTACGACACTAACACAATTAGTGCATGTTGTTGCTCTTGACCCAAACAATTCCCATGCAGAGAACATAGCCACGCTTATGACTCAGATGAGCATACTGACAAATAAGATCGACGAGATGGGTACAAAGCAAGTGCACATTGTTGATACAACAAATGTGGGATTGCGCACCCCTTGCATAAACCAGTCTTATGTGTGCTCGTAGAGTGGAGAGAATCACAACCAAGGCTTCACAGAAGACATGAATTATGTCAATAATTTTGGGGGTCAGAGGCAAGGAGGGTAGCAATGGGGCCCAGCACCAAATTAGCAGTATAGACCCAACATGCCACAACCCGGAGGTGCACGACCACAAGGCCAAGTTTTGCCATATCAAAGGCAACAGGGCTATCAACAGCAGCACCAGCAAAAGTTGACCTACCAACCACCTCATCAACAATAGGATAACAACATGGTAGAAATCAGGGGCATGCTGCAACAACTCATTGGAATAAATGGTATGATGCAAGAAAAGTTAGCAGCACATGACTCAGCAATCAAAGGCATTGAAACTCAACTGGGACAGCTGTCCATGGCCTTGAACAATCACCCCCAAGGAACATTGCCGGCAGATACAAATATTAACCTAAAGGAGCAAAACCCAAATCAGCTAATGACGGTGAGTCTCAGGAATGGAAGAGATTTAGACAGAGAGCAAGAAGTTGCTCAATCTAGAAGAGAGACTACACCGGTCACTCCAGTTACATTAGAGGCAGAGGAATCAGCGAATCTCACCGGGTTGGTAGTTGAATAAGCATAAGTTGACAAGGGTAAGGCAAAAGAAGGTGAAAAGTCTCAGAAAAAGTGGCACCTCTTATGCCAGAAGCTTCCAACAAATAAAGACATCGAGCAGTGGACAGAGATTGACTCCTACACCATTCCCTCAGAGATTGGCAAAACAAAATAAAGATGATCAATACAGGAAATTCATGGAAATGCTTCACCAGATTCAATTGAATATTCCACTGATGGATGTTTTGAGGGAAATTCCAGGGTATGCAAAAATGATGAAGGACCTGATGTCGCAGAAATTTGACTTCCAGGACCTGGCCACTATAACTTTGACACAGACCTGCAGCGCGGTAGTGATAAGACCTATGGCCCAAAAGGTGTATGATCCAGGTAGCTTCACTATCCTATGTACTATTGGGAGTAATACTTTTGCTAAAGCATTGTGTGACTTAGGAGCAAGCATAAAATTTATGCCCTTAGCAATCTATACAAATTTGGGCATTGGCAGAGCTAGGCCGACCTCGATGTTGCTGCCTGGCTGATCGCACGGTTAAAAGACCGGCAGGAATTCTTGATGATGTGCTTGTGCAAGTAAGGAAATTTGTATTCCCTGCTGACTTTGTTATTCTTGACTGTCAGGTAGATGAGGAGATAACCATCATTCTGGGAAGACCATTCTTAGCCATTGGGAGAGCATTGATTGATTGTGAGACTGGAGAACTAAAAATGAGGTTGAACAATAAAGAAATAATATTCAACGTTCAACAATCCATGAGGAGACCCAATGAATTTGCAAATTGCTCACTAGTGGAGGCCGTGGATGTGATACTTCAAGAAGAGGATGAGAACCTTAATGTCAAGGATCCATTGAGAGCCTGCTTGACGAATTTGGAAGATATGGACGGTGAAGGTTGGCAGAGTGGGTCATGTCCCTCGAGGGCCAAGGATTCTGGAAAAGGGAACCTCAGTTCAAGCCCCTACACTTAAAAGAGAGAGCGACACCACCCGCAAAACCATCAGTAGAGGAACCACCACAACTAGACTTGAAACCGCTTCCAACCCACCTTAAGTACGCTTTCTTGGGTCCCAATTCTAATTTTCCTGTCATTATATCATCTGGTTTGCTAGTTGTGCAGGTAGAGCAATTATTGCAGGTATTGCAATAATATAAGACTGCCATTGGTTAGACCATGGCAGACATAAAGGGTATCAGCCCAGCCTTCTGCATGCACACGATTCTTCTGGAAGAGGGTCACAAACCTTCCAGAGAACATCAATGACGGCTGAACCCGAATATGAAAGAAGTAGTAAAGAAGAAAGTGATTAAGTGGTTGGACGCGGGTATCATCTTCCCCATCTCTGACAGCAATTGGGTTAGTTATGTCCAATGTGTGCCGAAAAAGGGAGGAATGAAATTCATACAGAATGAGAAGAACGAGTTGATCTCAACTTGTACAGGCACGGGGTGGCGAATTTGCATGGACTATCAGAAATTAAACACAGCCACCTGGAAGGACCATTTCCCCTTTCCTTTCATTGACCAGATCTTGGACAGGTTAGCTGGGTGATCCCACTTCTATTTTTTGGAAGGATACTCAGGGTATAACCAGATCTCAATAGCCCCGAAAGATAGAGAGAAAACATCTTTCACTTGTCTGTATGGCATCTTTGCCTTTCGGAGAATGCCCTTTGGACTTTGCAATGCACCGACTACATTCCAGCGGTGCATGTTAGCCATTTTCACAGACCTGGTTGAAGACATTATGGAGGTTTTTATGGATGATTTCTCTGTGGTAGGGGATTCATTCGAAGATTGTCTTCACAACCTAAGAAGAGTGTTCAAAAGATATGTGGAGACAAATTTGGTGTTGAATTGGGAGAAGTGTCATTTTATGGTACAAGAAGGAATAATGTTGGGGCGTCGAGTATCCAAAGAGGGAATTGAAGTCGAACATGCCAAGGTTGATGTGATTGATAAGCTTCAGTCGCCCACTTCGGTAAAGGTAGTGAGAAGTTTCCTTGGGCACGCCGGGTTCTATAGGCGGTTCATTAAGGATTTTTCCAATATTGCTAACCCCATGTGTAAGTTGCTTGAAAAAGACCAGCCCTTTGTGTTTTCTTATGCTTGTAGGTTGGCCTTTGAGGAGCTGAAGAAGAAATTGGTGACTGCACCCATCATTGTTGCACCCAACTGGGAGCAACCATTCGAGCTCATGTGCAACGCCAATGATTATGCTATAGGAGAAGTCTTGGGGCAACGCAAGGATAAGATGATGCACCCGATCTACTATGCAAGCAGGACGCTCAGTGGTGCACAACTTAATTACACTGTCACAGAAAAGGAAATGCTCGTTGTAGTGTTTGCCTTTGCCAAATTCAGGTCGTACTTAATTGGCTCAAAAGTTATTGTTTATACTGACCATGGAGAAATTAGGTACTTGATAGCAAAGAAGGAGTCAAAGCTACGCTTGATTCGCTGGGTTCTTTTGCTATAAGAATTCGATCTAGAAATCATTGACAGAAAGAGGACGGACATTCAAGTGGAAGACCACCGCTCGAGGTTGGGAGTAGAAGAAAAGAGAATGGAGGTTGAATATATCACAGAGACATTCCCGGATGAACAGTTATTTGTTGTGACAATGGAGGAGGCGCCATGGTATGCTGATATTGCTAATTACTTAGCAAGCAGTATTGTACCTTATGATCTCTCCTCAATTCAAAAGAAAAAGTTCTTCCGTGATTGTCGATCTTATTATTGGGATGGACCCCTACTTTTTAAGATATGTGTTGATAACATGATCCGGAGGTGTATCCCCAAGAAAGATCAACCTTCTGTTTTGTAGGCTTTCCATGCTTCACCATATGGTGGACACTTTGGAGGAATCCGGAAAACAGCAAAAGTGTTCCAATCGGGATTGTATTGGCCTAAACTGTTCAAGGATGCGCATGCTTGGGTCAAAAGTTGCGATGAATGCCAAAGGACAGGCAACATATCTTGTCGTCACGAGATGTCGATGACCACAATTCAAGAGGTGGAGGTTTTTGACATGTGGGGGATCGACTTTATGGGGTCAATCATCAACTCATATGGTAACAAATATATATTGGTAGCGGTTTACTATGTCTCCAAGTGGGTCGAAGAGGTGGCTCTCCCAACCAATGATGCAAAAGAGGTGACAAGTTTCCTAAAAAAAACATCTTCACACGTTTTGGCACCCCGAGAGCTATAATCAGTGATGGTGGAACCTATTTTTGCAATAGAGCGTTCGCACGCCTGTTGGAAAAGTATGGAGTTCGCCACAAAGTAGCCTCACTGTACCCTCCATAAACAAGCGGGCAAGTTGTGTCCAATAGGGAAATTAGAAGTGTCCTTACAAAAATAGTGAATGCAACAAGGACCGATTGGGCAAAGAATCTGGATGATGCATTGTGGGCGTACCGCACAGCATTCAAAACTCCAATTGGTATGTCACCATACAAGTTAGTGTTTGGAAAGGCATGCCACCTTCCGGTAGATCTCGTACATAAAGCACTGTGGGCATTGCGGCAGTTGAATTTGGATATGGAGACCGCAGGCACCAGCACAGTCACTGGGTTACATGAGCTCGAGGAATTCAGGTTCCAGGCATTCGAGAGTGCTAAACTATGCAAAGAAAGGTTGAAACTAATTCATGATAATCACATCTTAAATCGGAACTTCAAACCCGGAGAGCTAGTGTTGTTATACAACTCGAGATTGAGATTGTTTTCGGGTAAGTTGAAGTCCCGATGGTCAGGACCCTTCATAGTGGTGCAAATGTTCTTAAGTGGAGCTGTGTAGATTGAATCATAAGATGGGACAATAAGTTCACGGTGAATGGGCAAAGGTTGAAACACTACCTTGGAATGGCCGAAGAAAAAGGGGAAAGAGTGGTAATAACTTTGGAAGAGCCCCAGTACGCAAATGAGGAGTGATGATCAAAGCCTGCATCGTGCTGCGACGTTAAATCAGGTGCTTCCTGGGAGGCAACCCATGGTTTGTTGTAATTCGTCGTGTCGCGACGCTAACTCAAGCGCTTCTTGGGAGGAAACAGATGATCTTATTTTGTTTTTCTTTTCTGTTGTCTTTGACATGTACGATATTAACCATACTACTAGTGTGCAAGGAAAGATTTGGGCACATCGGAAGGAGTCGGGGTCAAAAGCTAACCCCGGGAGAGGTAAAAATTGAAGAAAATAGAAAAATGTTCGGAACAGCGATCCGCGACCGCAGTCCTAACCGTGGACGTTGGGAAAGTTTCTGCCCAGCGTCCACGACCGCGGACAGGGCATGAAGTTTAAGTGGATTTCTGCCCAACGTCCGCGATCGCGGATGGACCGTGGAGTTGGGCACGGACTGAGGGCAGATGTCAGGTAAGTTTTTTCTTAATTTTTTTTATTTTATTTTTATTTTTTATCTTTATTCTTTTCTAATTCCCCCTAAACCTAAATTCCCCCCACTCACACAAACAACCCCCCTAAACTCCACCCCACACGCCCCATTCTTCTTCCCCTCTTATACTCAACTCTCCCTCTTCCCCTCAAATTCAACCCAACGATTTCCCTTCCCCCATCTTCCCCCTCTAACAACAAACATCTCTCCTTCTTTAATACTCTCTCCATTAACAATGATCTCACCTCCATCGTCTCAAGAATCTCAAGTAAGTAAATGCTTTCTCTCGTCCTTCTTAGTTTTTCTTTCTTTTGTAGTTTTATTTTCAGATTTTTTGTATTGTTTTTTTTAGCTTAAATTTTTCGTCTTCTTAGTTGCTAGTGTATATAATGGGTAAAAAAAATCATGACTTTCTTATATTAGAGGTGGGTTGTGGTAGAGATGGGTGTGTGAGGCCATTAGATTTGATATGGGAGGATTGGTAACTCCATAGGGTTATATGTGCTACTTTGTAGCCATATGCACACTAGGTGTTTGTTAAATTGCCTCAATGAGCTTTAAATGCAATTGTGACTATGGTGTGGGTGAAGTCTGAGTAACCGCCCGAGGTTCACATAATTCGCACCCCTACTAATAGTGGCACTTATTTGTCAGGTATCATGAATCCCTCCCGCAAGAGACGTGCTACAGGATCCTCGGCCAGTGGACCGGGAAGTTCCTCTATAGCTTGGGCACCGTCTAGCACGAGCCAATTTGACAATCGCCGATTTGTATCTAGAAAAGCTCAGGAGCGTTTTAGTGAGAAGGCGTCGAAGAAGCCTGTGGCCGAGAGAGCCATTGACAGGGCAACTCTCCAGGTTGAATGCCCAAACATGTATCGGGAACTGATGAGGTGTCGGAACGACATATTCTTTGAAGAGCCGGAGGAAGTCAACATGATAGTGGTGCGGTAATTTTATGCCAATTGCCCGGAACATCAAAACCGGATCTGAATAGTGCGACAGACATGGGTAGATGCTTCACTCGATGTCATCAGACGGGTGTATAGGTTGCTGGTTTTCGATGAAGGTGAAGATTTTTATGAGACATACCAGCAAAAGCCCGTCACTTGGAATCTATTCATCCAAACCATTTTGTGTCGGGCAAGTAGGTAGTATGGGTTACACCTGGGAGCGTCTTGAATTCATCATCCCTCGCTTGAGAGGCAAAGTGCTAGTTTACCATAATCAAAAATCGTTTGCTGCCATCGCACAACACCACTTATGTAAATGGACCTAGGGCGGTAATGATTTGGTGTTTTGTGAATAGCCGAGATTTTGATGTGGCCCGGCTCCTCCAGGCGGAAATGTTCATCCGCTTACCCAATAAGAAGTATGGATTCTACTTTCCATCTTTGGTCACCAGATTGTGTCGAGCGGCGAGAGTTCCCGAGGACCTCCACATATATGGGAAGGTGCAAAAGGAGGCTGCGTTACAGGCAAGCAAAGTAACCATCGGGAAGGACCCGGTGGCACTTGGAGCTGCTCACGATGACACCTCGGATGATTCTGAGGGTGATGATGATGGTCAGGAGTAGGATATGCATGCCTCACCCCCACAGGTGCAGATCCCAGATGAGGCAGGTCCATCTCAGGCCCGCCGGAGTACCTGCCTGACAGCTCTGGAGCAGGATATGGCAGGGCTGCACACTTCGGTCACAGACCTCGGTACTACAGTTGATGCTCTGGCTACTCAAAATGCGAAGTCCGAAAAGACGATTATGGGCAGGCTACGGGCGCTAGGACAAGCTTGTCGCCTCGATCATGGCAGTGTCTCCGACCAGGATTGAGTTACCAGGGAAGTCCCCTTACCTTACCTTGCTTTAATTTATTTGACATGGGGACATGCTAATTTTTTTAAGTGTAAGGTGAGGGATGATGTTGTATGTTATTGTATATGTATATAATTGTTTTGTAGTTTCTTTTGTTAAGTTAACTTCGACTTGGCCCGCGATGGATACAAATCGATGGGTTTTCTTGAGGGACTAAAGTCGAACAAAAAAAAACAAAAACAAAAATAAAAAGAATTTGGTTTTGTAGTAGTGTATCAACTCCCCTTTGGGTTTTCTTTAAGCCACGGTTCTTTTCCAATGGTTTTATTTGAACCAGGTGTAGTTAGTTTTTCCATTTTTAGTTAGGAACTTATGAGCGAAGGGCAGAATTGAAATAGGATCCCTTAACTTCATGGTGCCTTGAATATAGACTACTTTAGTGTGACACTTAGGCTCATTAGTTGACTCTTTTGAGAAGGCCTTAAATGTGTGTTCTTGATTTGGCTTAAGTACCCTGAGCGGAGTGTCTGAGGATCTAAACTGGATTGAGTTATGTGCCATGTGTGTGTAAGGCTTTGTGTATTCTGTGCTAACATTTAATGCCTAGAACTTGCCCCGTGTTTGCAAAGTGAAATGATAGTCTTATTTGGTCTAGGAAGTGATATAGGCATTTCTTTGTTGAACCATATATATACATGTTCCACCCACCTAATTTTCATATATCATAGTTAACCCCTTTGAGCCTGTAATCCTGTTTCTTTGGCGACCACATTACAAGCCTTACCCAATTTTTGAATTGTCCATCTATCTGAACCTTGTCACCTCTTATAAGAACTTGAATTGTGATGAAGTATGTAAAAGTTAAAGTATGGGGTGGTTGGTTTGGCTTTTGAGTGGAACTGATGAAATAAGCAAAAAGGTGCACTGTGTTGAAAAGTAATACTAAAAGCCACCTGAATTGAAATATATATATATATATATAAATAGTCTTTGATGGTGGTGGCTTTTGATATAATTGTGCTTAAAGAAGCGTGGGGTATGACATATTGATGTAAAGGTGGAATTGTGGTTTGACATAAGTATGGGCTTGAATGTTAAAAGATATGTATTAAAGTGCTTAGGGAGGTGTAATCACTATTATATCCAAATGTATCCTACCTGAACTGCAGCCTACATTACATCCAAATAAGTCCTAGTTGATCCTAGACTAAATGACTCGATTAGTAGAGTAGTACACTAAGGGCAAGCTTATACTGTGTTTTCTGTGGCACAAGAATGTACTTTCTGAGGGTGAGTGACTCTTGTTTATTTGAAGTCCTCAGTGTGTGTGAATTGTATTGATTAGGAAATAAGTCTCTTTTGTGGTGAGCAGACACTTGATTCATGAAAGGAGGGTAAGTTTGGACCTCTGACTTAGAGTAAGTAAGCCGGTTAGGGACATCGCGCGGCTAGAGAGAGTCCACTCTTGAGGTGTGGATGTTACGCTGACGTAGTTGACCATTGTGAAATATTCTTGGTATGATGAATAGGGAAATTTCTTAGTGAAGTTAGGCCTGTAGAGTGTGGTTTTGTTGCTCGAGGACGAGCAGTGATTTAAGTGTGGGGTGTTGATAGTAGCCTATATTATGCAATGTAGACGCTATTTATACTCTAATATAACCGCACTTTATTGATGTTTAAATGCTAAAAGATAACAAAATGCTCTAATTGAGAAATTTATGCTTTGTAGGAGCCACTCCGAGCTAGTAGGGAGATAAAGAGCGTTTTGGAGTCAATTATAAACATACAAGGCCAATCAAATGATAGCCCGGATTAAAAAGAGCGAGGAAAACAAGAAAAAAAATGCAAAAGGCAGGTCCGTGAGTGGAACACGGAGAAAAATAGTGAAGAGGTGCAAGTCCGTGGTCGTGTCCGCGATTGAGTCCGCGACCGCGGACGGGTTTTTAAAAGTGACAGAGTGAAGGTACTTTTGTGTAAATTCCTATGTAATTAGCCTAAACCTATAAGAGCCCAAACTCGCCCAGAAGTCAGATTAGGCTTGTTTTAGACAAAATTGGAGGCAAGAACAAGGGAGAGAAGATCAACTAATTCTATTTTCTTTCTTCTTCTTTCTACTTATCATTGCGGATCATGAATCATATTATCGCTATGTTTTGTATTAGTATGAGTGGCTAAACATTTAACCTAGGGTTGATGGAACCAAATGTTGGATGAAGTTATAACTCTATTTTGATATATTGAGCCGTGTTTGTTCTATGATTGTTCAACTATGTTTTGTATTGTGGTTAATTGAAAGGGCACTTGATTAATCGTGTCTAGTTTCCTTGTGTTGCTTGAGAAAGAACACTTGGTTAGGTTGTTGTTGAACAACACCACTTTTGGGTAATTGAAGAGATTAATTACTTGAATTTTAAAGTGAGTTTAGATATAACAAAGCTTTGGTGGGATAATTTTGAGTCGCATAAACTGTTAGCTAGAGTAGTTCCAAATAATGCTTCTAGTAAATTATCGTAATTGATCGAAATATAATTACGGTAGCCCGGGAACTCATAATCCTCATAGAGTATTACGACGAGATTATAGCTAAGGAGTTAACAATTAATCTGGAAATTGGGGAAATCAATAGCCCTATATCCTTTTTACCATTGAATTCAACTTTATTCTTGATTATTGCTAGTTTTATTGTCATTTTACATTAGCTAAATAAATCCCACTGTTTATTCATAAAAATCTTGCATCCGGAAGTTGTCTGAGCTTGTCATTAGCATTATTAAAAGTTGTAGTAAATAGGTTAGTTCCCTGTTGGGTTCGACTCCGGACTTGAACCGGATTATATTTGCAGCAACCGCTTAGTTCTTTTTATAAGGCATACTTGGGCGTGATCACTGAGCTACCTAGATCCACGAGAACATGTTTAATTTGAACTTATATAAAAGAATAGAAATTACCAGTGCATCGTTGTGAGGCTGAGATAAGCCTTTGGTGTCTTCCTCACTGAATGTGAGGGTGTCTTCGGGCATGTAGCCTTGAGTCCGCTTCTCCTTCATGATTGATACTCTGGTGCATTTGAATATGGGTCCCTGTGGGACGTCGAATCCTTCGATGATCATGTGAATAACATGTTGAGGTTCCTCCGGTTCATTCTTCCTGTTGGAATCTCTTTCTCTGAAATGGTTCTTGGCCCTGTAACTGAGAAATTCTCGAAGATACCCCTCATTGAACAATCGGGCTACCTCCTCTCTTAGTTTCCTGCAATCCTCAGTCTTGTGCCCATGTGTAACGTGGTACTTGCACATAAAGTTGGGATTCCTCTGAGAAGGATCAGTTTGTATGGGTTTAGGCCATCTGGTATCTCTGATTTTCCCAATGGCCGAGACGATACCCGAGGCATCGACGCTAAAGTTATATTCTGATAGTCGGGGTGCCTCTACCGGTCCTGAGTGCCTGTCGAACCCGGTCTTACTCATGAGTCCCCTAGATATCTGACCTTGATCTGTTCTTCGATCATTCTGAGGCATGTTACACCTCGAGATGTTCCTTCGGTTTTTGATGTATGGCTGATACCTCTCCTTACTCGGACTCGGTTCCCTGCCTACTTCTCTCAAACTCCCTCAACATCTCGTTGTCCCTTTGTTTGATTTTGAATACATCTGACTTTCTTGTTGCAACCTTTATAGCACCAACATGTGCCATTACAAACGAATCTTCCAACATGGCAAATGAATAAATAGAGTTCGGGGGTAGGTTATGGTACCAAATCATGGTCCCTTTGGACAAGGTTTCCCCAAACTTCTTTAGTAGATCAGATTCGATCTCATCGTTTTCCAAATCATTTCCCTTTATACCACAAGTATATGTGGTGATGTGCCCGTTGGGATCGGTAGTCCTGTTGTATTTGGGTATGTCTGGCATGCGAAACTTCTTCGGAATAGGTTCCGGATGGCACTCGGGGGGAAAGTTTTTTGCACAAACTTTTTAGAGTCCAGTCCTTTCAAAACCGGAGGTGCTCCCGTATTTGGTCGACCCTCGAGTTGTATGTTTCCACTTTTTTATCTTTGTCCTCGATCCTTTTCTCTCCCGACTTGATCCTCTTTGTGAGTTCTTCGAACATTCTCATGATTGTGGGGTCAGTTCCTGATCCATTGTTGCTCGACCTTTTCGGGATTGGTTCAACATGTTGAGTAGTTTTTGGTCCCACCACACTCGGAGTCCTTTGTTGGCTTTACAACTGCGCGATGGCAATCTATTGCGCTTGTAACATTTCAAAAATCACTTGGAGACTGACTTCCCCATCTCCTCGACCTTGTGTTCTTTGGCCACTGGGTTGAACTTTTCCACACACACTTTCTCCGACGTCCGTGCCCAAATCGACGTTTATAGAAATGTGTAAACCAACATCGACTGGGTTAGGAACAGGTGTTACTCCAGGGTTGAGCTGTGGCATACCGGCTCCTGAAGTTATTGCATTTTCATTTTCCTCGTGGAATGCGAGGCCGTCATTACCATGAACTGGCGTGTTTGCTGAGTTCGACATGTTTTAGCCTGAAATCAAAGAATCTTTGACAAGAAAAAGTGTGAAGAATAACGTGTGTTATAAAAAAAACTAGCACTGAGATAATCACTATTATCTTTAGCCCCACGGTGGGCGCCCAAACTATTTACCTCGAAAATACGAGTAACAATTAAATTTGATTTGTGGTTTTAAAGATATGTGATCTAGTCCAATACTAATTAATAAACAAGTAATGTAGAGTATGAATGAGAAGAATTGATAAACCAAACTGGTGTTGTTGGAGCAGTAGAGACCTCGAGGTGAGTTAGGAGCAATAAAGCAAGAACAGTAAAGTAAGTGTAAATAAGCTAAAGAATGATTCTGAAAAGCAGTAAACGAGAAAAGTAAGATAGTATATTTTTTGTCAATGATCGGATTGTCTTTACAAATGATTAGGGTCCCCTTTATATAGGAGGGGAAATCCTAAAAACGGTACATTTCTATTTACAGTAAGGATTTTATTGGTACAATTGTATAACAACCTAGTACGGATTTGTATTAATTCGTACAAATCTATCCCGGGATTTACGCCATGATATTTTGGGACGTGGCGAGAATCTTGTCCTTTCTGTAACAAACTTACAACGGCATTATTTGGAATCGGTCGTATAGGTCTTTGATGCTCATCGAGCATTCAGGCCCTCGAGCCTTTTATTGCACCTTCTAGCACGGGCTCGACCTTCCATGAACTTCTGTCCTCAAGACAACATCTCGAGCCTACGAGCACGGGCTCGACCTTCCATGAACTTCTGTCCTCAAGACAACATCTCGAGCCTACGAAATCGGGCTTCCTGATTTCAACTGTATAGAGGACACGCCATTGAGTGTTTGATCATGCAATGCAAATCCGGAGACCTTGAAAGACTCATTGACGACAACAGAAGCTAATAAATGTACCTCAAGATCTTGAAACTTTAACTATAAATAAGATGAAGGAAAAAGTTAAAATCTGTAAAAGATTGAAACTTTTCCCCTTACTGTAGCATCCAATAAATTGTTCTGTAGAAGAAAAGAAAGCACCGAGTATGCCAACACATATATAACTTTATTAAAAAGGTTTTCTGAAGTTGATGAATGAGCGGTTAAGAGATCATACAATAATTAAATCGAAGGATAGACAATTTACGTTTAAGATATATTGATGAAAATCAGTAGTGCGGCTTCACAATTCAAGTTACTTGTCGAATTGGCTACATGGAAGATCGGCATGAGAAACCAATGTTTTTCCCACGCAGATTTTATAACTATATTTTGTTAGGCATAGGCATGAGCAATAAAGAAAACAGAGAAAGTCAGTAGACTCGGCCATTTTTTCCCCTTCTTCTTTGCAAACTCACAATATAGTGATAAAAACACAGTAATGAATCAGAGGAGGCATATATAGGGATTAATACATATCATATCCATTACTCATTTTAATTAGAGAATATACTGAAAAGGATAAGTAGATTAATTGGAGAAACTTACTTGCACCTAATAATAGGTAGCATGATAAAATGGGAGTAATAACCATTTTAACAGTATAAATAGGGAAAAATAAGCAACGTAACATTATTGTAGAGGAAAAACAATTAACAAAACGTCAAAGGTAATGGGAACAAATTGTAGATACTCCGTGTAAAAATTCAGATGCATCTACGTAATTTGTATAATATAACATGTTCTACTAATTAAAGAATTGTATAACTGACCTCAACTATTTCGAGAGTGAGATGTAACTGCATGCAAAAAGTTCGAATACGTATACTCCGGCAAAAGTGACTTAGCATAACGCAGATGGTGTCTGAAAAACTGACATTTTCGACCATGAAACTGCAGCAGAAGCCAATCAGAAATAGAACTTCTTCATTTTTCAATTATGGGATAAACAAATTTTCGCACATGGAATAGAAGTAAAAAGATTACAGAGGTCTTAATTTCTGAAACCTTTTTCATCTCTTGGCAACCAATTCGTACAACTTTTCCTTTCTAGTAAAGAAGAAACTCATGGATAAATACCATATATAGATGCAGACATTTTCGTTTACATCTTAGGCAACAGATCTGGACAACTATTCTTTTCCCAGTAGTCCTATTTCTTCTTTGCCTTTGGTAGAAGAAATGGAGGAGTGGTAGGGCCTTAAAATAAGGGGAACTTTATGTCAACAATAAGTAAATTTCATGAGTGGTCATTTAACTATATTTTCATTGTCCTTTTATCACGAAAAAATTATTTAATTTTGTGTTCATTACTTAAAAGTTACTGCCCGCGAGCCCATATGGATAGTGGACCTAAATGGGCCGGCCCGTTTAAGCCCGGGACCAGTTGGTTCCAAGAGCCCATGTGGGCCAATCCTCAAGGTTGAGCCCGCGAGCCCCGGACCGTTTGGGCCCGGGACCGGCTTCCTAAGTGGGCCGGTTCAACCGGGCCTAAACAGGCCCAACAGCTAATTTTAAAAAAAATCTGAAAAAAATTCCAACGGTTGGAAGGTTTAAATTATAGTCGTTGGCCTGCAAAAATAGCCGTTTGGCACTTTGAAAAATAGCCATTTTACCCCTCAACTTTATTTTAACCCCAAACTTTTTATAATTACACTTTTTCCATATTCTCAACTATAAATACTCCCTCATTCTTTTATTTTTCTCACAAAATCGTCAATCTCTCTCTAATTTTCTTCTATAATTGCTTACTTTATTGTTGCAATTTGTGAAAAATTATCAAGTTGGTGAATTGAAGTATTCAAGTCTTCAACTATATATAATTTTCAACAAGCTGTTCTGTCACGACCCGAAATCCCACCATAGGGACCGTGATGGCGTCTAACGTTGAACCCGCTAGACAAGCCAACGTTCTGGTTAACATGCTTATTTCCTATTATTAGGCAATTAACGAAAAAGCGATAAGTGAGAACAAGTTTAAATAACAATGCGGAAGCTATGAAATATAACATCTCAAGTATCTGATACTACAAAATCCTTAGTAACACCCCAGAACTGGTAACACAAATCCACGGCGAAGTAGTGACGAGGCTAGGACACGACAATTAATAAATATCTGTGTAATTCAATAACATATAACAGAAATAACGGCAGGAAGTAAACAGTTAAGTACAAATACGGAGAAAACATGTTGGGGTACAAAGGGAAAAATACTTATTGAGTAACAGAACATGGCAACCATCTAAGAATAAAAATAACAACAGAGAACAAACAAGTGCACAACATCACCCTTCGTGCTTTACTCTCGTTCTAACCAAAATAAGTGCACGGCATCACCCTTCGTGCTTTTACTCTCATCCTCACCAAGACAATAAGTAAGTATAACGGCACGGCATTATCCTTCGTGCTTTCAATTATCATATCATGGCACGACATCACCCTTCGTGCTTTAAATTTAAATATCATGCACGGCATCACCCTTCGTGCTTTTACACTCTCAACCTCACAGAGCAATAAATAAATGAATGCACGGCATCACCCTTCGTAATTTACACTCTTCCTCACCCAAAAAATATCAAGAACAACAGTTTGGCAAGGAAAATCAACAACATAGATCATAAGTCACAATATCCCGGCAAGGGGACAACAACCGAAATAATACCGCCCCGGTAAGGGGCACAGCTATAACCAATCTCGCTCACGGGTATAACTTAACAAAATAATCCACAACCGAACAGTTTATCAACAGTATTCACAACCAAGAATTTCCATCAATTGTATAACCTCAAAGGTGAAACTTACTTCATAACACAGTGAATATCGATGAAAAATCACATATATCACAAAAACCGACTCATGGGCATGCTAGACAACAACATATAGGTACTCGTCACCTCACCTATACGTTGAACATTGGATAACAAGTAGCAAATAAGACTCAACACCTATTCCCTCAAGCTAAGGTTAGGCCAAACACTTACCTCGACTCCAAGAATCCAAATCAATTCTCTAGCACCGCTTTTTCCTTTTGAACCCGACTCCAAAACAATAATATCTAGACATATTGACTCAATAACATCAATAAATGCTAAGCAAATCAATTTTAAATGCTTAATTATAGATTTTCCAACATTCTTCTCAAAAATCCAAAAATTGACCCCGGGCCCTGCTTGGTCCACACACGAGGTTCGGACCAAAACCCGATCACCCATTCCCCCACGAGCCCGAATATATATATTTTTTTAAATCCGACCCCAAAACGAAGTCAAAATTCTCAAATAATCAAAAAGCCTACCCCTAATCACATGTTTTTAGGCCTAGAATCTAGTGGGTGTTGATAAAAATGGAAGAAAACGAGGTTAAGATTACATACCTATGAAGCTATGGTGAAGAGATTCTTCAAAAATTGCCCAAGGAGGTGTGGAGAAGAAGAAATTATGAAAAATGGTGTAATTCCCGTAAGTGTTCTGTTTTTGGGACTAAATTATAACTGGGCAGAAATTACCCTTCGCGTTCGCGAGCCCTTGGCCGCGTTCACGAAGGTCCAGCCTTCCAGGCCTACGTGTTCGCGTCCTATGGACCGCGTTCGCGTAGCATTAAGACCACCCAGCCCCCGGCCCAAGCCTAATTCTATGCGATCGCACCCCAGGAGACGCGTTCGCGTAGAAGCACTTCCCAGTGCTACGCGTTCGCGTCTCCCTCTACGTGTTCGCGTAGAGTAAAACCCTTGGCCACTCTATTTACCCTTCGCGTTCGCATGGATTACCATGCGCTCGCGAAGGGTATTGCACCAGACACCGGATATGATCCCCAAACACCAGATTTTTACCACTTTTTGCACTCTGACACCTATCTGAAACTCACCCGAGCCCTCGGGGCTCAAAAACAAATATACACACGACCTCAAAACATCCTACGGACTTATTCGAGCAATTAAACCACCAAAATAACATCATAACCACCGAATTAAACCTCAAAATATATAAAAATTCTCAAAACTTCTTAAACTTCAAATTTTCCATTTTTAGTCCGAATCATGCCAAACTGAGTCCGTTCTTAGCAAATTTCACAGATAACACATATAAAACATATTGAACCTGTTCCGGGCTCCGGAACCATAATACGGGCCCGATATTACAGGTTTCACATCAAATCTCATTTTCAAAGACCTTTATATTTTTCAAAAAACAATTTTTTTCAAAAATTCATTTCTCGGACTTGGGACCTCGAAATTCGATTTCAGGAATACGCCCAAGTCCCATAATTTCCTACGGACCCTCCGGGACCGTCAAATCACGGGTCCGGGTCCGTTTACCAAAAATATTGACCAAAGTTAACTTTATTCAAATATTTATTATAAAATCAATATTTTATCAATTTTTCACATAACGACTTCCCGGCTACGTGTCCGGGATGTGCACGCACATCGAGGTGAGATAAAAGGAGGCTTTCATGGCCTCGGAACACAGATTTAGCTAAAAGTACACAGGATGACCTTTTGGGTCATCACATGTTCGTCAATTCGGTAAACTCGTTCCAACTCTTAAGTTTTAATATTATAGTTTTGTTTGTTTTACTTTGTATAATTATAATTAATATGGCCTATTCTTTGAAAAAAAATGTTTGGTAAAAGTAAGGGAAAATCCAAGATCGATGAATCTAGTGGCCAAGTTGTTACTCCTCCGCTTCCCCCGGATCCCCGACCCAAACCCGTTACCCGTCCTACCCCTGATATTCTTGATAGCGATAACACTTTATTAAAATTTACCAATAGTCAATTTTACCATGATATTGCACTAGGTGAACAATTAAACTATGAATATATGAATGCTCTTTATGGTAATCCAACTATTGATGAAAATGATGATGAAAATATAGATTTTGATGAAACACAACCGGATGACGATACACCCACTAGTCCTTTTGTTGAAGTTAACCCAACTGATAATCCAAATGATGCCTCGTCTGACCCTCTTGTTACTGCCTCTACTTTTTCTAGACAGCCTTCTAAACGGAGCGAAACATCTCCTGTTTGGGCATTTTTTATTCAACTAAGAGAAAAAATAAGGCTAAGTGTAAAACTTATGGAGCAGGGTTGGATTTTAAATTTGTTGGAGATCGAGGGGTACGGGAAGTTTGATTAGACATATCAAGAAACACCCTAGAGATAAAGTCAAATTTCTTCAAATGAAAGTTGCGGCCGAGGGGACAAGTGTACCTAGTCAGGTTGACTCTAGTACCGAGTCAAATAAATTTCAACCGGAAATTAACACTGTTACCGGTGGTATTTTATATTACGATCCAAGAAAATATCGTGAAGAATTGGAAAAAATGGTTACTGTTATGTTCTTACCTTATAGTTTTCCTTCTAACCTCACTTTGTGCATTATATTAGAAAAGTTTTTAATCCTACTTATAAAGGATGGTCTCGCACAACCGTAAAGAGAGATATTTATAATATAAACATGAATATGAACAATATTTGTGCTATTTATTTACTCATATAAATTATCGTTTTGCTATTACTACTGATATTGGTAGAAGTGGTAATGACTGTGATTATCTTACTGTTACCAGTCATTGGATTGATGAGGATTGGATAATGCAAACGCACATTATTGCTTATAGAGTAATTAATTCACGTCACACAGAGAAATTTATTGCTAGCACGGTTACAAATATTTGTAGATATTTTTAAATTAGAGATAAAATAATGTCAGTTTCAATGGATAATGCGTCTATTAAAACTAATTCTATAGCCTTACTTACCACTACACTAGATACTACATTTAGTAATATTTTTCATGTTAGATGTATATGTCATATTTACCATTTAATTATCGGTGATGGTATGAGAATTTTAAATGTTGAAATTGAAAAGGTTGAAATGGCTCTTAACTGGCTTTTTTATTCATAGCGTAGAAGTAGACTTAGAGAATATTTTAAAAGATGCGATGAATTTGGCCTAAGAGAAAGAAAGGCTCTTAAACCTTGTCCAACTAGATGGAATTACATGTATGAAAGTTTAGTTGTTGCATATGAATACAGAGACCCAATAAACTCAACGTTTAATGCTCGTGTAGCTGATGATGATGGGCACCTTACAAATCAGGATTGGGCTAATGTTAAAATGCTTGTAGAATTTTTAGAAAAATTTCATATTGCTACAAATGAATTATCTGGGCAATATTATCCTACTATTTATAACTGTTTAATTTATCTTGCAGAACTTGCTACCTTGTTTAATCAATTTCTAAAGGGTGGGGTAATTTATGAACTTTCTATTGATTCTATGAGACAAAATTTAAAAAAAAATATTTTTTTTCCCAATTCCCCTTATTTATGGTGTTGCTGCCTTGTTAAATCCTACTATGAAATTAGGAGGTCCACAATTTTGGTATAAAAAAGTTTATAATGGTTTAGCACTTGAAGATGAGGAATTGTCCATACTTCAGGAAGCAATAACCTCAATTAAAATAAATGCTCTAACTATATATAGTGCTTATCAACTTGCCTTAGATCAAGCTAGACCAAATGTTCCAACTCCTACTTCTTCTAGTTAGCAATCATCTAAAAGAACTGCGGGAGTAACATCACTTAGTGCTTGGACGGACTTCAGGGGTTCTCAAGGTTCCATGGCTAGTGATTGTTCACAACTAAATGAGCTTGAAGTTTATTTGTCGCAGGGACTTGAAGAAGTGAATCCCGACGACCCTTTAATATTCTGGAGTGGTGGAAGAACAAAGAAAAACGCTATCCGGTTCTTTCAAGGATGGCTCGAGATATTTTAACTATTCAAGCTTCAACAGTAGCATCGGAGAGCGCTTTCAGTCAAGAAAGACTTCAACTCGGTGATCATAAAGCGTCTATGAGGGAGAGCTTGAAAAAATCAATACTCTTCAGAGATTGGATCCGTTCGGTACGAAGAAACTTTGGACTTGCTGAATCACAACCAGAGGTAGACGAAGCTTACGAAGAAATGCTGGTTGAACTTGCGGAGGATGCTGCTTCGCCCGGAAGCGGTGATGAACAAGCTTCTTTTCCACCACCACCAACAGAAATTCCTCCGGACCTTGAAGGATTTATGAAATTTGTAAGAGATACAATGTAAACTAATATGTAACTTGTATTTTGGCACATTTTGATTAGTTTTTTTTCCTTTCAATGGTGGTATTAGCACCTTGTTGTGCTCATTCTATTGGGGGGAGAAGAATAAGAAAGGCATTGTTATTTTTTATTAATGTCATAATAATATAAATTATAACGCATTCCCTTGAATATTTCTTTACAATATTTTTGTGTTTAAATTTGAATTACAAGATTTAAGTCACAATTATATAATATAATTTATAAAAAATTGTCTTAGATAAAAAAAATTCAAAAAAAATAGTCCGGCCCACTTAGGCACGTTTGGCCTGGGGCCCGGCCCACTTAGCCCGGAACCATATGGGTCTAGGCCCGTGAAGCCCGGGACCGGTTGGGACCGGCCCACTTGAGCCCGACCCACTTGGCTCGTTTGGCCCGGGCCCGACCCACATTACAACCTTACTTTTGTAACACAAAATTTATTTTATTATGCTCTAGTTATCACAATAATAACTTTGACAAGATTTTACAAACCTTTCACCTGAAAAGTCTATTATGCTCTTGACATTATAAATCTTTCCATTTGTATATTACTTTCTATATCATACGCTATATAATATACTTTTACCCATGTAATTTACTTATGATTAAAATAACTTAATATTATTTTATTTATTATTTTTATAATATATTCGTACATTTAATTTTTTTCTTATGATTAATTTTCAAGATATATCAATAGCATTATTAAATTTGTCAGTAATATTATCGTGAATGAATCTCAAGTCCATGTTCTTAATCATGCTTAATGAAATATGTTTAATGAAAAATAAAAAAATCAAAGCTTAATGATTTATCAGCCAAGTGTAAGTATTTAAATTTTATTGGATTAAAATCCATAAATAATTTGGACCATATTAAATTTAAGACATTACTCCAAATAAAGATTGTGGCTAATAAATTGGGCTAATTATTTAAATCTCAATATATGTGTTAGGCTAGTCCATTTAATCGGACTACAAATTAAATGATAAGCCCATTGTATTGACCCAAGGTCCAAATGGTTATTAGCCCATCTTATAGCTCAAGCTCATGCCACGTGTCAAGTGATGTGGCAATCCAAGTCAAAAGAACAAGCCAATAAAATCATGCCATGTGTCAAATGACGTGGCAATCCAAACCAAATAAATGAGCCAATGAAATTGTGCCATGTGTCAAGAAGGGGGTGGCAATCCAAGTTAAATAAACAATCAATAAAGTGGTGCCAAGTGTCTAGATGGTATTGATCAGTTCAATCGGACCAATAAAATCACAGAGCCACACCACTCCCTACAACTATAAATAGAGGTCTTCATAAAGCTGGAAGACACCAGAAGTGATAACAAAAGGCAAGCAGAGAGCTCGTGGATCAAACACCGCAGATTTTTTTACAAGCTACAAGTTCAAGCACTCAAGCTACAAATTCAAGTTCAAGTTCAAGATCAAGAACCAAGCCAAATCAAATACCAAGGCGTTCAAGATCAAATTACTTGTTCGCGATCAAATCCAAATTCAAGTTCAAGAAGGAGATTCAAGATCAAGCTTTACAAGCCCTTGAGTCAAAATTAAAATCAAGTTCATCAAGATAGTTTGCATTCTTGAAGAATCAGATGAATACCATAGAGATTGTAACACTCATTATTTATTGAAATCAAATACTACATTTGTACGCAATTTTCCAGTCTTAATTATTTGTTTTTCTCGACGCGAAAATTTGTTGTTTTAAATTTCTGGTACGCCCAGTAGGACTATCTCTACCTCTCATCTCTTCAGTTACCAAATTCCAAGAACACCGAAATGGCTCCTAAGGAGATCAACTTCAAACTCACTACTGCTAAGGCTACAGATTTCAAGTTTCCTCTGATGTTGAAAACTTGCTGGTTGCTACTAGGGAAAGCATAGGATCTGTCACTAGGAACAAGGCAAACTTGTTGGGACAACAAGCATTTCAAATGTCGTTTGCATCAGTTCCTAATTTTGATTTTAGATCATCAAAGGGGACAAGATCGTTTCCAACTGAATTGGAATAATGAGCAAACATTGTTGAAATCATTGAGAAGACATTGGCTCTACTTAGCCCATCTTGATCTAAGAATCTCATTACACAGGATGATGATGATGTCATGATCACTGGATCTGCTCCTAGCACTCCACGTGAGTTGTTCCACTCAGAGTATGGTATTAGAGAAAATTCATGCTTTGCTCCACCATCCACAACGATTATCCAAGCAATGGTGACTAACACTTCAACTGTTGAAGAACAACTCACAAATTTAACAAAGGCAAATTGAAGGGTTAACGAAGCATATGCAAGATCAAGATAATCAAATTTCAAGCTGACAGATAGAGTTGAAAGCATGATGGAGAGAGATTCAAGTCATGCACCTGGGAAGCTCCCTATGATGCAAGATAAAGGAGACTCGTCTGCAAGGCAGACAACAACTCCTAAAGAATTTCAGATTTCATTTGATGGGGTTATTCCCATTGATAATTTGAAGACTTCATTATGGGAACCATCAAAGATAAGTATGATGTTGCTGCCAAGTCTTCTCTCACATATGCGAAGCCATACTCTACGAGAATTGATAGTTTGAAGATGTCTGCAAGTTATCAACCCCCAAAATTTCAACAATTTAATGGTAAAAGGAATCCAAAGCAACACATTGCACACTTCGTCGAAACTTGTAATAATGCTGGAACCTATGGAGATTATCTTGTCAAACAGTTTGTCCGTTCCTTAAAAGGAAATGCTTTTGATTGGTACATTGATCTCGATGCTGGTTTCATTGATAGCTGGGAGCAACTTGAACATGAATTTCTCAACCGCTTCTATAGCACAAGACAAACCGTAAACATGGTTGAACTCACAAACACACGTCATTGGAAGGATGAACCAATTGTTGATTTCATCAATCGATGAAGGAATGCAAGCCTCAACTGCAAAGACAAACTTAATGAAGCTTCTGGAATAAAAATATGTATCCATGGAATGCATTGGACCCAATTGACGAAGTCGGATGAGAAAAGCAATTGGTATTTGCTTCACGTTTATCACTACTTAGAACATGTTACAGTTGGACAGTTAATTGGACACACCACTACCTTATCAATTTGTGATTAATATATATCAGTATTGATTGTAAGATATGTTCTCTTACTTGTACCTTTGAGAAGGAATGAGATGTGCAAATGCGAATAATTGTAAACGAATGTCAATATCAAATTTCAACCAACACTCAACAACTCTCCTTGTCCTACACCCCTAAAATCCAAATGATATCGCAATTTGCGCCCAAGTCGTGTCCTTTTCTTTTCCTTAATCTGAAAATTCAAGCCAGCTATCGCTTAACAAGAAAATCTTAACATGCAGTAGAATCCAAGATCTAATATTATTTGCTCTTATCAATACATCATCGTGGATTACTCAAAATCACAAATTTCCTGCTTATCTTATGCTACTCAACAACATGACCAAATTTACTAAATGCAACAACAAACCAAAAATTTACAAAAAATTAAAAATATTATCAAATATATTAATTCCAACTTCTATCCTATGATGAACTGACTCTCTGCTGCAATCTTTTTCTGTACACAGATACTGTATGCAATAAAATTTCGAAAACACCTCAAATAATCATGAAAAAACGTGTAAAAAATGAAAATTTTAACAAATCAATCAATGTGGTAAAAAAAGAATGCAATATCTAACTTGGGCCTACTCCTGGACCCAAATTCGATAAACCTCGGCCTTCATTTTTATTGAAGGAGTTGATTTTCTCTAGCTTCAATCCAGCTCTGAACTTTGATATGAAGTTTTCAGCTTTTGTGTTGACGTCTGGACTTGGACAGAATAATGGGGACGGCGCAAACGCCATCCGATCACCGCCAACGTATTCCGCCGTCGGGGTGCTCTCAGCTGAATCTATATCTTCAGGTTCAGGCGAACCAGAACGTGAGCTGACGGTGCTGTCTATTCTCACGTAGTCACCTTGCACCACAAACTTCCATGAGTTCTTCTTGTAGAACGGTGGCGGTGGAGGCGGTGGTGGAATTGGTATTAACGGGGAATTCCCACCGCTGTTCGAGTTCTCCTCGACACTGTCAAAACTTCTTATCTTCACTGGCTTTGGAGCTGGAGTTCTGGTGATCGGGGCATTTTGGACATTTCGAGAAATTGGTCTTGATATCCTGGCCGGCGCCGCCCTGACAGGTGGTGGAGGAGGTGGTGGTGGAGGCGCATTTCTCTTTCTTCTACCTTTTTTGGATGTGAACAGGTTCTGAAACAACGAAGGTGGTGGTGGCGGCGGCGGCGGTGGAGGTGGAGTGATGAATGTTTCCGGCCATTCATGGTAATGGAGAGGAGGAGGTTCTGATTTATGGAGGAGAGCATCAAAATTATCAACACTCTTTGACCTGTTTTTTCTCTTCTTCTTATGATACAATGAATTGAGAAACTCTTTTGTCGCACTTGCACCACCTCTTTTCCGGTCGCTTTTACTGCTCCTCGGCTCCATGTATTGTGGCAATGGCGGCGGCGGCGGCGGTGGTGGAGGAGGTGTCGCCGGTGCTATAACAACTTCATTTGCTTCTACCTCATGATTTTCCCTCTTCTTCCTTGCTCTCTCCTTTTTACGCGGTACACTATGAGCTGCTCTCTTCACTTTCTCCTCATATACTACTGGTGCCGGAGCAGGCCGAGGTGACGGCGGAGATGGCGGTGAGAGCAGGGGAGCAGTTGAAGATGGTGGAGTAAATATAGGTTCTTTTTTAATTTCTAAAGGATCTTCATAAATAGTTTTAATATCAGGTTCGGGAGAACGATCAACTTCTCTAAAGCTACGTCGGCCGTGAAGCTGACCGGGATCCGAAAACCGATAAGTATCAACATGAGTATCGTCGTAGAACCGCCAATGATCTTCACCGGAAATCCACCGCGGCGATACTTCACATAAATCAGGGTATGAACTAAAAGTCCTCCTCAATCCACCCCCACCATTATTATTGCTCTGATTGTTGCTATAGGAATTTCGATCCACATTATCGTACCATGTGCGTGGAGTAGTTGGATTTGGATTTGGATTTCGAATATCATTAAACCATCGACTATTTGGGGTTGATGGGTTTGATTTCTGAACTTCATTTCTGATAATTGGAGAACTAATTTGATGATAATCATTGGAATTTCTGTCTTCATTCTTGTTTTTGCTGAGAAAACCAAAGATCACAGCAACTAGAACCAACACTACATTGAAAGAATCCCAGCTTTTCTTTACACTGCTTGGTTTAAATATACTATTACTTGTGAAAGAGAGACTCGAAGGAACTATGAAAACTAAGAAAAAGATTGCTGTAACCAATAGAAAGACGAGTAAGAGAGCGGAGTTAAAGAAAAGAGACGACAGGTGGTGGCGGAGGCGGTCAGTACGGCGGAGATCGGTGGTGTTTTGTAGCCAAAATGGGGTCAAGTCTTCCCCATTATCTGCCATTGATTTAGGCCTAATGAGAACTTGCTTTGGACAAAAGGCGCTCTTTAGGAGACAACCTTTAACTTGGTTTGAACTTTGGGTCTTTGCTTTCTTTTAGCTTTGTGGTTGTCTTGGGGTTGGTCACTTTTTTGTTGGATGGATAAATTAAAGGACTTGTGTATTTATAATATATAATATAGAGAAAACAATGTGTTTGGGAAGTGCAAGATTACTTGTGGGGTTGGAAATGGAGCAGTTGTGGGAATATTGAAAAGAGTATTTAGGCATTAAGGTGAGGTGGAGTCTTGGCGTAATCAGTAAAGTTACTGTCATTTGATTTTGAGGTCACGAATTCTGAGTCATGGAAACAGTCTCTTGTAAAAATGCAGGATAAGACTGCATACGATAGACTCTTATAATTCATCCCTTTTCCAAACCTCATATATAACAGAGCTTAGTGTACCGGCTGCCTTTTTATTTAGGCATTAAAGTCTGGTCATTACGCATTATCTTTTGATTAAATAATGAAACCAAGTAGAGTATGATGCAAGAGTTGGAAAATCTCACATGCTTGGCTGCTGCTGTTTTAAGAATGACAGCCTATAATCAATACCGCGTACATTGTAATTAAAGTATCTTTCAACACTCGTTTCTAACCAATCATATGAGCTACTAATTGACATTTTGACCAGTTCTTTTGAAACGTTTACGGATAATTTTGACGCTTGTTACAGCCAGCGTACAAATTGCTCAAAGATTGGACATTTGCTAAAGCAGAAGTGCACAAACAGCCATTCTTGGGTTGTTATTAAGAAATTAGTCTGTACTTATTTTATCATAAAAATTTTAAATTAAAAATCTTAATTTTAGAATAATTCAGAATATTTGTGTCTTAAAAATTAAACAAAAAGTTAAATTCAGGACATATTGACGAAGTCTTAAATAACAGTCCTTTAGAATGGCTACTTGCTGTAAGATAAGTTGGATCCAGATATTGGAGAAATTTGAAGTCATTTTCAAGGCCGTCAATCCTTCACATACCATTTAGCTAGCACCAAGAAGAAATCCATCCCCACGTCAAAGTGGTAAAGATTTATTTGCATTCAATGTTCAAATTAAATCAAATAACTTAATTTTAGCAGTTAAAAATTAAAATTAAAATAGCATGGGTTAGATATTTTTCGGACCGGTAACTGAAAAATAGGCAAGTAGCCTACATTTGAAAAGTCATTGAAAAATAGCCTTTAAATTATGCAGAAATAAAATCTGGACAAAAATACCCTAGATGAAATGTGGAAAGTTCCAACTTAATATGTTGGATTATGGAGCTTTCGTGTATAAATTTCCAGCATATTTTGTTGGAACTTCAGCGTATTATAAAATCCCATCACATTATGATGGAATATCATATGAAAAAATCGTATTCTAGCATATTATGCTAGATTTTTTCCGAATTTTTAAGAATATTTTTGTTCAGACTTTATTTTTTACGTTATTTAATCATAATTAAGTGATAAATACGTAGATAAAAGACACATATTTTAGAGTTATTGTTTTGATGTAAACACCTAATGCTTTTACGTTTTTACCTATCAAAACTATGGCTTTAAGTAAGAAACTAAATGAGAGTTGAGAGTTGTTGAGACTTAAAACATGGCTTGTAAGGCCTAATAAGACGATAACAAAAAATGCACCAACTCACACATTTGAAGTGTAGATAGAAAAAAGCGCGTAGATATATATCGTGTATGTTCACATCCCTTCGGCACGTCGCCATCAACTGCGCTCCCATTCTAATTAAAAATTCTTGGCAAAAAATATTGTATAGACCTCCTCTGCCGTCAGAGCTCGTCGCACCGGACATGCCTAGTGTGGTTTATATTTTTTATTTGATTTGCAAGCTATTGTACAGTTAGAGGCGGATTCACCTTGCGACCTACGAGTTCACGTGAATCCAATAATTTTTGTTCAAACAGTATAAATCTGTTCGAAAAATTCACCAAAAATCTACAAACATTTGAATATGAACTCAGTTACTATTGAAAATTTACTGGAGGTTATTGCAGGAACACATAAATATTAAATCCCGAATTCACCTCTATGCATAGTGATCAGGTTACCGAGTGCACCCGAAGAATAGCGACCGTAGATTTCCGTATAAATTTTCAATAATAATTAATTGAAAACCAAACACTAATTGAGAATAATAAAATAATTTAAACAGCCTTTGGAAACTTCCAACAGAAGTTACAGTTTTGAAGTTTGACGATTTCAACAGCCTATTGTCTGCAATGTGCTACTGTAGTACGTCCATTGTTTTTTTTATTATTACAATTAACAATTTTTTCCCCATAACAAGCATGTTATTAGTGTTCTATCGTTTAAAATCTTTATTTAGTAGTAGTAATATTTTTATCATGGAAAATAAATGATTAAAATTATGCACATGAATTGAGTGCATTACACTGGTTCTACTTCTACTAATTTGGTTATCAAGTCTCTCACGTTAGAGCCACTAATCTGGCGTCCAGGCAAATTAATGACTTTTTATTGTTCTAACTAGCCTGTCATTTGTCCACAACAGATGTATTGTTAGAATGGATGGCTCATATAATTTACTTTAATGTTAAACCAATTAACATATCATACATGTTTTGTGAATTAAGCTCTATGAGTCAAATTTAAGCAATTTTAAAAAAAATATTTTGTGAATAATGTAAAATAAGAAAAGCATTTTATGGATTATGGTCTAGCATCTTCATGCGATAGAATTTAACATTTATTTTGTTTTTATTTTTTTTTTAAATCATGGATGCTTATGAATTCTTAATGTTTTAAATTAATTGTGATTTTTTTAATTTTTAAATAAGTCAAATGACACAGATTTATTTGCAAAAGAATAGTACGGCATACATACATTTATTGGTTGTCTCGGTTAATTGACGTTTACATAATTTCCAAGACCTGTGGTAACAAATTAACTCTCAATCTAGTTACATATCCCAAATTTCCTAAATCCAATCATAAAAAATTGATTTCGACAAGAGCTATTGGAGACTCGTTAACTATATTTCTAGAACTAAAACAAAAATGGCTAAGCTTTTGACTTGCATCCATAAGTTCAAACCCATAACTTTAAAAATATAATGAGTTTAATACGAAATTTTTTGAAAGTTGAACCCATAAGATTTAAATTCTGAATCCGCTTATGTTTTCTTTTTAAAATACAACGTGTTGTTATTATATACATACTACTCCCTTTGTCTCAATTTTCTTTGTTAATCATATCTTTCTATATTTAGTAACAATTTAATTTTAAACCTTTTATTTTATTTTTAGTGAGATGATTACTAGCTACAAAAATCTCTATGATTTGTTTCAGACCAAAAATTTCAAAAATATTTCTTATTCTTCTAAATGCCATGCTCAATTTAACACCTCAAATAAATTGTGAGGGAGGGAGCCTTAAAATAAGGTCGTAAATAAGATTTCTTTAAATGTGAATACTTATATTTTATCTATCTTTTTTATTGGTTGCAGTTGCAACGATGATCCCATCAATAGAGGCAACAAACACATGTTACTAAATATATACAAAAATATTGTGTGATCAAGGCAATATTGAGCCAAAATGGAAATTGTTTTCCATTTTGCAAGAAGAAATTTGGACCCCAGGAGCCTCTTTGTTTATATTCTCTTGTTCCATTTTTTTTCGTTCTTCATCCATGAAAATTAATTAAACTTTAATTAATGTTTTAAATTTTAGAGTTTTCATTCCAACCTAGCGATCTATACATAAACTTAGAGCTTGTTTGGATGGTTGTTACCTGTTGTATCGTATTGTTACTTTAAAAACGATGTTTGTTTTGGTTATTACTTAAATTTTATTATATTGTATCGTTAAATCCGTCGTTATGTAACGACGAAATGTGTCACTTTATGTAACAACATCGATGTGGTGTGGTTGCGTCGTTATCTTGTCTTTTTGTATCATCTCACCCTTCACTATTATTAAATAATTTTATTTTATCATTTACCTTTTTTTTTATATAATAAATTTACCCCGAATCATAATTTTTCTTTATAATATTACACATTTATTCTTCATATTGCTGGTGCATCATATCTTGAAACAACTTAAAATGATACAATCTATCCAAACACTGTATTCATCAAACGATGTAGTACAATACGTCCCTTCAGAGTAAGGGTAAAGTCTCCGTATATTCTACCCTCCCCAGACCCACTAGTGACCCAAACAAACTGTTATAGGGAACTGAATTTAAGGTGCTGTAGACTCGAGGATACAATACTATCTGATAAAAAAAAAACAAATGATTTCATTTTTATTCAATTTTGAGCAATACCTCTATAGGAAAAGAAATCAATGAATTAACTATTGATGCCAACATCATCATTGAATTGTTTTCCACAACCGTGGTGTCAGGCCATCCTAAGTATAACCAGTGAGTCGATTGGAGTTCTTAACATCATTAAATCCAACGACGCCAATAAAATGTAAAAAAATAAGAAACAAGAAAACTTGTAATTAAGAACAACCAACTGAAAATTAAAACAACCATACAGAGTGTATGAAGTCATAAAATGGCAACAAGCTCAAAATGCACACAACACGAACAAAGGCAGATCCAAAATTTTATGTTCATGAATTTCGAACCACAAACTCTTTTTGCTTATTGGTTTTGGGATAGATCATTAATATATATATTGAGTGTAATCGTTAATACAAATACAAAGTTTGAGCTAAAACTACTATTGGTTCAGCCGAATCCATAACTTCTGTTGTGGCTTTTCTTTTTTATCAAACACTAAACAACGGAAGAACAAAGAACTTGCACCTATGATATTGCTACAACATGCTCAATTTACATAGCCAGTTGCTGGCATAACACCAAAAATTTAAACGTCATTTGTTAAACTGTTTTTCTATAAATACATGCTAAACACTATTCTCATACACAGACCTTAAGCCCATTAAAAAATGGATGGACCGAGTTATGTAATAATGAGATTATACCCCATAGCCGTATATAGATTTATACTAAAAACCAAAGTGTGGGTGAACATTGTCATCTCTTAACATTTGCTCTTGAATTTCCTTTGAGCTTTAAGGTCCACCACAATCACAGATATATTGTCTTTGCTACCTTTTTGAAGAGCCATCGACGAGAGATACTCTGCTGCTGCTTGTGCAGCAGGATCAACTCCTTGGCCCCTTTCCGGCAGAGGGTTAGTCCCATTCTTTTTGTGCCATAGCAGAATTCGTCGTCTAGCTACTTCACAAGCTTCCTCATTTGACATGACATCCCACAACCCGTCACTAGCTAAAACTAGGCATTCGTCTTCTCTAGCTCGTGGTACAAACATAACCTCTGGTTCGGGTATAATCCATGGTTTCAAGTATCTGTCGCCTGAGGGTAAAAAAGAGTATACATGAATAAAGAGTTGACCGCCAAAACGATGAATACTTCTCAATTTTTCTCCTCTTCTTTTCAATAAGATGAATAATTTTCTTTTTGACATGTAAGCAATGCAGAATATGCAAAGCATGATCTGTAAAAAGGCACGCAACAATGTGATTCTCGGACAATGCATAAGGTGGCAACCCATTCACAATCCGTCCAAAATAACTAATTGAAAGAAAGGAAAGAGCAGGAAACCAATAAAATTTCACTAACAAATCTTGTTTGATAGAAAGAGTAAACCTATTGTCGAGAGAGACAGATAATCAGGAGCATAATTTGACTCAACAGGAAGAAGTGGAAAAGGCTGCAGAACGACATGGTACCTTGACATGAGTCTATTAAATGAAGGTCAGGTGAAATTGAGCTCCACTTAGACCCAATCCAATATTTAAAGATTTAAGTTCACTAGCACTAGAATTTCTCCATATTTTTTACTGGCATAAAAATCTTTGACAGGGAACACTCCTTGGCAACATTGAACCTAAAATAACATGAGAAAGTGTAGAAAGCATCTTCTGTAACAGTAGCTGTCTTCTAACTTGGGCAATAATAGCTGAATCTTGGCATTAGCCACGCAAAATCTGATGTACATTACCTAAAGATCCCACGGGTTCTCTTTTTGATGGGTACAACCATGAAATTTCTAATTATCCAGTGAATCTCATTTTTATCTTCGGTTCCTTATTTCTTATCTTTTATTGATTGTTTTCTATTAGTATTCCATCTTGCGTTGCAGTTTGGTTTTCCAGGGAATTCAATTTGTCTAGTTCCTGAAAAGTTTTGGTCAGACCTACAAATCCACTTAGATAAAGATAGGGCATAAAGGAGGAGAAAGATCCATATAAGTGATACCAGCTAGTTGGGAATAGGTTTTAGACTTGGTAGAGAACTTTCAACATTATTATTATTATTATTTATTACTATTATTTATATATACATATTTATCTTTTTTTAACTTTCACTTTTACTTTATTTTGGCATGATGATGATATGAGTTGTGCTTACAGAAAGAAATGAGGATTCATACTGTCAACCCCAACTTGTTTGTGACTGAGGCATATTTGTTGCTGCTGCAAAGTTTTAGTTCATGTTTGACGGAACTAATAATCAACGATGCTACATCTCAATCTCTTTACAGATCAAATAGTAAGCTTTTCTCTGTAACAGGAACTCAATGCCATGCAGAGCAGCTAAAATAGAGGATGAAATGTAGAGATAATCTCCAAAATAAACCAGATGAAGAGCTCAGTCGGCAAGTCAGAAGCCAAGGTTAAATTCTGAAATGTAGTTTATTAGTTCAAATGCAAACTAGTCATCATTTGTCATAGTTATAGACTAACAGGACCATATGTGATCACTAAGAAGGAGCATTTTGGATTATGGTGAGGCAAATAGAATTCTCCAAATTTAACGGACTGTCAAGACGAGAAGGTAGCCGTCTGAATGAAGCCAAAGAAAACAGGTATCAAGAAAATCCATTGCACACCACAGCATCAGTAGATATAATACTCAACATATGCAAGCTGAAAGGTTTAGTACACCAACCAATAGATCTTGACATTGCAAGGACGCCAAAAACACGATGTCCATTCCACTGAATGACCTTGCCACCAGATGCTTCAATTCTAGCATACTCATCTTCTCTGCTTGGCTGGTAAAAGAATACAAGGTAAAAGAGTGAGATGGTAATGGATCAACCACATTCTTTCCTGCCAGAATAAGACAAGCGTGTATGTGAAAAAAAGAAAAAGAAAAGGGAGTAGAAGGAGACAAAAGGTAATGCTAAATGTGTGATTTACTTTATGATCAATTGACAGTGCCATTGCTTCTTTGCCACGATAAAGGACTGCTCTTGAATCCCCACAATTAGAAACTACAATATGAGATGAACATATCACCGCTACAACCGCAGTGGACCCCACAGTTTCCGGGGCAATAGGTTCAGAGGCGCAGCTAGTGGTATCTATGTTGTCTTCACCGGGATCACTGTGCACTTTCCCCCCAACTTCATCGTCAACCTTGAGAAAGCAACTAGTAAAGACCTTCTCCCACTGCACCTGACGTGTGTCCTTTGCACTCCCGTCCACCATATCATCTTTGAAAAGTTTTAACTCCTCAACTAATGCTAAATGAATGCGTTTGCAGCAATAATCCGCAACCTGCATGACAAAACAGTAGTCAGTTATATTAAACTTAGTTCTCATTAAGTCGACTTGATGAGGATTTAAACTGATAGTAGAAAACATAACCAGGTAGTTCGACCTGGAGAACTAGGTTAAATTGACACATTTTGATCTTACTGAAATACTACACAGCTGAAATTATGGGATGAAGAAATGGCTGGTGCACTGTGTACAAGATAATTGTGAGGTCCGAAATAAATGATGTATGGAAAATTTGATTTATCTAAGGAGTATTTAATTGGCTAATCAACCAATATAAACACATTAAAGAAACACTATACCTGAAATCCTCCATGACCATCATATACACCATAAAAATGGGATGTCAGGTGACTCAGACGTTGACTTAATCCGTCAATCACACGATCACCAATAAACATTTTGATAGGTATTTTCATGAAATTAGGAACAACCATAAGAGCATCCTCCATCTCTGGTCTCTTTCCACAGATAGATACAGAGCCCCAGAGTGGCACGCATTCCAATTCAAACACACTCTTGACACTTTCTTTGACAGGTTCATTCTCACTGGGCAACGGAAGAGTCACTACGGATGCCTTTAGCATAGGGCCAGTAGTAATTTCATCATCTGGGATAGCAGCTACAGCGGACAGATTACTGATCTTTCTCTCAAAACTCCTTTCCTCCAAACTTATGACTTTGGCAAGTATTTGACCATTGTCAATACCCTCGATTTCAACAGCAATTGGCACACTTAACTCCAAGCTAGCACCCAGTGGCAACAACTCCTCCCCATTAATTACACAAGGATCCTCTGCAACAGATAAAATCTCGTCTTCTTCATTTCCCTGAATGATGCTATCGCTAACAATCAGGCCATTTTCAGCTCCCAGTACAGTCTGCAATGGACCACAAAAGGGAACTCTACCCACCTCATCTTTCATACCGTTGCTATTTCCATCCCAACTGGTATTGGGCTCAACATGCAACAAAGATGGATGATCTGAAAGTAAGCTAGCTGTGTCAGTCACTAATTTGAGCCTTGTGATTTCCATATTGTTCGAAATTGCAGGGTTATCACAGATAGAGGTGCTTAAGCTGAGTGTAACAGCAACAGCTGGAGACAACTCCTCCATTAATTCTTTCTAGAGCAAAACAATATGCAAAAGCTATGAATGAATCTCCCCAAACTAGCGAGTCAACCACGTTAGCCCATGAAAGCCCCTTCCACGGTTCCACCAACAAATTTGCACCAAGCTTTATGTTTCGCAGAGTAGGACTGCTTTAAAGGGAAATTCACAAGTGCGATAAAATAGCTAAATTAAAAGCACAAGGAGATGAGCTACGAATCCACAAAAATGGGAAAAGACAGCTAAACTAAAAGCAAAAAAAGATGAGCTAGGAATCCACAAAAATGGGGAAAGACAGCTAAATTAAAAGCACAAGTAGATGAGGTAGGAATCCAAAAAAAGGGGGAGAGACATCTAATTTACAAGTACAAGGAGACGAGCTAGGAATCCACAAAAATGGGGAAAGACAGCTAAATTTAAAGCACAAGGAGATGAGCTAGGAATCCACAAAATGGGGAAAGATAAAAGTGAATGGGCAAGAAGATTTCAGTCAACAGAACTCTACAAGAACTAAAGGGTACACTAAAAAAGACCAAATAATAAGTGGAACAAGCTCCAGATTAGTGAGACAAACAAGGGTACGAGGGAGATCTGCAGCTGTAAACAGATCCAAACTTCTGTAAACTAGAATTATGCAATTCCCTTTAGGAGAAAAAATCAAGAACAAGAAGAGCAAATCCTATCTCCACCACCACCAACCTTTAAATACACAACAACATGGGGAAAACGACAAAATCAAAGCCTTATCCATAAATTCAAGAAGGGAAAGCAAAAGAATCATGGAAAAAGAACCTAGGAGAGGTTAAAAAAAAACAGACACCTAATCAAGAATCACAAGAAAACCCTAAAAAGATACAACCTTTTTTGCCACATGTTACTTGGGTTTCATGGATCTGAGGTAACTCATGTCCACCTCTCAAAATATGAGTCATTTNAAATTATGTGATTGGGTCTTCCAAAAGCAAAGGAATGATCCGTTTTTTAGTTAACTGATCTGATGGGTCCAATAAACAATAAATTATAACAAATATTTAAATTCTAAAAAAAAAAAAAAGAATCTCTATGCAGCAGATTCTAAGGAGCAGTACAAATTATCCAAGTTGCCTAATAACAACATAAAAAAAAACTGCCAAATTTACTAAGAATTCAGCTGAAAACAGTGGAAAATTATGCTTACCAAGAAGAATCCTTTTAACAAACAGCTCACAGACTCTTAACTATGGCCAGTAAAGAAATGCCCCATTCTCAAGATTTTTATTTTTCAGAACATGAGAGAGAAATTGAACAAAGGGCTTCAAGAAAAGATGTTTACCACTTGGTGTACTCCAAAAGAGGACACGTGTAGATACAATTATCTAACTCCAATCAATGCACCAGACAGACAATGCTTATGAATTGTTTTGTACATTTTCTACATTAAAAAAAACAAAAGGGAGTTCATGGACTTTCCATGAGAACACCACGTGTCCTTTCTTGGCAGGTCAGCCATTACCTAAATAATGTCTCCATTATTTTCTTTGTCAATTATCATGTGTTCCATTCTTTTCAAGGGGTTTACTACTAATGTACGTCTGTTGCTGCCTTTGCATATTGCATTTCCTTTTTATTGTTGAAATTAGGTATTTGGGGTTATATGTTGTTTTCAACTATGTTTCAAGTTTTAAATTTGACATTAAATTCTCTCCCTCTTTCTATTTTCTTTTTTTAACCCAAAACAAGGTTTATTGCTTTTTCCTCTTTTGTGCAAATTTATGTCAACTATGCTTTTAAATCATTTACATGAAAGTGCACCAAAAAATGTTTGTCTAAATACATTGAAGGGCAATGGTTAAACTTGAAATGTGTGCTTCTTCTTTGTTTTTCTTTTTTGTTTTTTTAATAAGTGGTTGAACTTGGAACGTTTGAAACTATAATGTCCTAAATCAAGTCTCATTTTATGATTCCTTGTTCATCTAAAAATGCATGATGTGTCCTACTCATACCAATTTTTAGACTTTCTCAAAATTGATTCTTGAGTATTCCTTGATTTACGTGTGGTTGCTTTCGTTTCGACCTTCTAATTATACTACTCAGTTTTAATTTTGTATCCTTGTATTTATGTTTCGGTTTTCTAATTGGTGTTCTTGCTGTTGTCCTTTATTTTTCCTAAGCCAAGGATCTTTCGGAAATAGCCTCTCAATCTTCTTGAACATAGAGGTGAGGTCCCCAGACTCACTTGTGGGGTTACACTGAATTTGTTGTTGTTTGTCAAAAATGATTCTTGAGAATGTTTTAGTCAAGTATTATTAATTAGGAGTAACAAAATTTTCCAAGAGATATTAGAAGAAAAATTTAATTATATGAAGTACTTTTTTTCTCCATTAGTAATACTTCAGGATGGATATAAGAGTACAAAGAGAATATCATAATTAGCATAGAAGTATAACTATAACCAACTATTATTGTAATATGTTTTTTTCTTGTTTTGTTTCATACTGTTCCACAACAAATAATTCAAGATACGTCCAACCACAGACAAATCTAAAGCAGAACAAAAGTAAAACCAAGAACATTATAAATAAACAAAAACGAAGGAGAAAGAGACAACTAAGAACCATAACGTTACAAGAGTGGTGAAGTCAAGATATATACGTAATAGACTTTTCCTTTTTTTTCTATATTCTGAGATTTTTTTTCTTAATAAAATAAAAAGGCTAACGTATAATAATTGAATTAATGGCTCTATAAGATTGGCTGAAGGGAATCAGATCAACTTTAGAACTAAAGAAAAAATAATAAAAACGTTACAAACATAACACGTCAAACATTACAATCAAAGAGCAGAAAGAATTGAATTAAATAAAGTAATGGCTATTTTTGCAATCCAATGGAAATGGGACAAGGGAGCAATGAGTAGGTTTTACTTTGCTTGGCTTAATAAAGAAACGTTTTGGATAAAAGATGGTAGGTCAATAACCAAGTTTGGTGGCTATTTTTGCAATCCAATGGAAATGGGACAAGGGAGCATTTTGCCTTTACTTCTGCTTTCACCATTTGTCCACTTTTATAGATGAGGATCACCGCACCATTTGTGTGTTTGGTATCTTTATCAAATAAACTTTTAATATATGATTACTTCAAATGATGAAAATGTATAGTAGTACTCTCTCCGTTTTATGTGATATTTTTTTTATTTTTTGTCAGTCCTAAAAAAATATGTATTTTTATATTTAGTAACAACTGAACCTTAAAACACCTACTTTACCTTAATAGATAATTTATAGGCTCAAAAATAGTAAAATTGTATGGGCGCCCTATTAATTTGATCGCCCCTTTTAACTTGTATTCGTTTTACTTTTTCGTTTGCAACCGTACCCTTTCTTTTGTTAAAAGCGTTTAAAAATACGATTTTGTCCTTTTTTAATAAAAAACGATTAAAAAAGTTGTAGACTGCAGGACAAACTTTAGCATGTTTTGGTATTAAGTTTTAAATGAACTAAATAACTTCAGCATGCATTAACAAAAATACATTAGGAAATTACATATTGCAAGACAAAAACTTAAGCATGTTTAGTCTAAAGTTTTAGCAAATGAACTAAAAAATTTTAGCTTGTTTAGACTGAAGTTTCGGATAAAACTCATGACAAAACTGTAGACTGCAGGATAAAACTTCAGCGTGTTTTGGTATGAAATTTAGCAAATGAACTAAATAACTTCAGCATTCATTAACAAAACTCATTAGAAATTTACATACTGCCAGACAAAAACTTAAGCATGTTTAGTCTGAAGTTTTAGTAAATGAACCAAAAAAACTTCAGCATGTCTAGACTGAAGTTTTGGATAAAACTTATGACAAAACTGTAGACTGCCGGATAAATAGCTTCAACTAGTATTAACATGAAGTTTTAGCTTTAATGCTTTATTAGCATGAAGTTTTAGCTTCAGCGTGAAACAACTTCATGCTACATTAGTATGAAATTCTAACTAGTATTAATTAAAACGTCATACTTCAACGTGAAACAACTTTTTTCTATATTCTTCACGCATTAAATTTGAAGTTTTGAAAAGTTTTTGAAGATCTACAAATGAACACTTCATGCTATATCCGTCAAACAACTTCATGTTGTGGACACTGGAATTAACAGATCAAGATAAATCCTATATTCAAGACGACTCTTAAAATAATAGGAGTTTATTATGGTTACTTGGTGGCTACTCCACCCAAATCCTAATTCAAGCCTATAAATAAGGCTATATATGTTCTTCAAAGACGGTCTCAACAATTCCATAAACTCCTGCAATATGCGCAAAGAGATCAAATATAAGATCTCCCGAATTCCATAAAACTCTTGGAATATTTATTAAGAGATAAAAGAAACGTGTCAAATATGTCTTGTTCAAAGTTCAAACTTCTAGCAACATTCAAGATCTAAATGGAGTGTTGCTACCTCTTTCTTGATCATCAAATACATCAAGGATATGCATATTATCCTACGTTCGAGAAATATGCCGATATAACCCATGAATTACGGGTAATAGATTGGATGGAAGAATCAATAATAAACAAAGTTGTAACCCACAATGCTTATGAATAAAATCCTTTTTTATTTATAGTTGTTTGTGATTGCACTTTTATTTTTCTGCACAAATTTATTACAAACACATGCAAATGTGATTCTGAAGATGAATCTGGTTCAAGTTTCTGGTTTTTTGATAAAGCTGCTGAGAGGAGAGAAGGATATCTTTTTTCACGAATGAGGTTGCAGATCGCGCGATTAATGCATGATACAGGTTTTATATCTTTTGTTAGGGGTATAATTATCATATCATTGCGGATTTTTGTCAGCTGACTATCAAATCAATAATTTTAAAAATAGGGTACTAGTTAAAATGTGGCAAAAATATAAGGTACCGCTGCAAATCCCCACAAAAATGTCGATGACTCCTTTCAGACCATAAGTTTTTAAAAATCCTCTTTTTTTAATAAACTCCGTACATAAGCAACACAGTATTATTCGTTAGAAAGGGGAAAGTGATTTCCATAAATAATGAAATTTTCTCTTATAAATATGCATATTCATACTTCATGTCATTTATCTCTGTCGATATTTATTTCGTACTCATAATATAATATAATGAATCATAGATTGTTTGGAACTAAAATATAGTAGTTGTCATTGTCAGAATTGAACAATAAAAAGTATTCCTACTATTTTTAGCATTAATAGTACTATTACGTGACTTTCATAAGTCATGTTATTTATATATAATCAAATTCTGGAAAACAACAACAATAATAAATACATCTCAATCAATTATATAAATACTCAATAACTATATTTCTCCATTTAAATGCTCAAGCCAAAAATATACAAAAGAAAAGAAAAAAATAAATATTAAAAGTTCTCTATATTTTCCGGGAAAAAGAAAGAATAACAACAGTTATTTTTTGAGACAGCACTTTTATAACGAAACATTCTTAACGAAAATATCTTTTCCACACCGAATGCTTTATCAACCACGTACACCCATACTTCCAACGGGCCACAGGAATTTTCTTTTTCTTTTTTTTTTTTGAGAAATTTTTATAAATCACTGTAGTTTAGAGCCTGATAACTATAATTTACTTAAAATATTGTTTACCTCAAAAAATACGAGTAATAATTAAATTTGTTTATGATTTTAAAGATATGTGATTTAGTCCAATACCAATTAATAAATAAGTATTATTGAGTGTAAATGAGAAGAATTGATGAACAAAACCAGTGTTGATAGAACAGTAGGGACCTCGAGCTCGATGTTCTCGATGACCTCAAGGTGGGTTAGAGATAATAAAACAAGAACAATAAAGTAAGGGCTATAAAGCTGAAGAGCAACTCTGAGGCGCAATAAACGAGAAAAGTAAGATAGTATATTCTTTTGTCAGTATTGAGATGATGTTTACAAATGATTGGGCTTCCCTTTATATAGGAGGGGAAACCCTAAATATGATACATTTCTATTTACAACAAAGAATTCTATTGGTACAGTTGTATAACAACCTAGTACGGATTTGTACTAAATCGTACAAATCTATCCCTAAATTTACGTCTTGATCATTGTGCTTTTGAGAAATTTTCCGTTCTTTCTTGAGTATGTTCGAAATGGTACTTGCTCGAGGTAGACCGTGCTAGACCCTCGATTTGTTCCCCTGAAGTGCGTATTTTCCGGCCAAACTCGACCTCCACTTCGAGCTGCCCGAACTCGAGCTTGAGGTAACAATTAAGACTCTAAAATCGGGCTCCCTGATTTCAACCGTATACAGATAGTCCCCACATTTTTTAGAATGAAAAGATAAGAAACGATTTGATTCTCGACCCTTCGATGCCCCAATCATGATCTCAGTCTCGTGAGGTCAGCGGTTGGTGTGACTGAAAGGTCGTGCAAAGGTCACGTCTGCACAGTTTTCGAAAAGCTTATTGGCCATCCGTTTAGCTTCCTCAATAAGTTTAGATAGCCTCTATAAATACTCCAATATTTCACTCTTCAAACCTTTACTACAGCATCCTTAAGTCTTCATCAACTTCTCTATTCTCTCTGTGTTTATCTTTCCCTTCACCATCAACTTTCCTTGCTTTGCTGAATTCCACAACAACAATGGCCAAAACCTCTAAAACGGTTCCTCAGAAAGAGAAGGATTCTTCATCTTCACGCCAATCTAAAAGCAAGACGGTGGTTCCTCATCGTATTGAGGAGTGCACTCCCGGGCCTTGCGATAAATCTTTTGATTTTAAAATTGACAGGCCTTCTTCGATCCCGGGTGATGTGATCCTATGTCTTGATATATCAGCTTGATAACCGAACTCAAACAGGTGAAGGCAGATTGTTGTTGGGGAGATGAGGTGAATGTGGAGATCCCTTCACCCAATTAGGATATTACCACTTACAAAGCAGGGTACCTAAGTGTATATACCTACCCACTCACCTTAGGTACTGTAGACCCTTCTTTGCCCCTCCTAGATCCAGTGATTCTCGACTTTTGTCGACAATATCGAGTGACGCTCGGCCAAATTTACCCTTCCTTTTAGCAAATTGTTCACCTGATTAGGTACTTCTCGAGCAAGGTCGAGGGAATGTCCTTTACCCTCGACCATCTGATCAGGCTATACAGCCCTCGACTCTATCGAGATGGCCTGATAAAGTTGCAGCGTCGATCTTCGAAGTCTTTCTTCGCCAGCATCGATGAAGATAAAGACCGAGGGTGGATGAGTCGCTTCGTTCGAGTCAGGACCTCCGACCTGATTCCCGCTGAAAAAATGCCATTCCCAGAGGAATGGAATATGAAATGTAAGTATAGACTTCTCGAGTGCGTTTCATTACTTTGATGTTCCCCCTTTCTTCTAACTAATCCCTTTTTAATGATGCAGCTGTCGCTTGGTATCCTGGTGCAGTTGCGCACCTCCCGAGCTGGGTTCAGATGCTGTCTTCCACTTCCTCATATGCCGAGGCGCAGCTGGCGTGACTTGGCCAAAGGTCGATGGGAGCCAAAAATCACAGTGAGTCTACATTATTTGCATATCTAAGTTCCTTAGCGAAATTCTCAACTTTGCTTTTATGCAGGCCTTGGGGACGCTTTTTCGATGAGGCCTCCCCCTACCGGTGAGGAAGAAACCCCAAAACCCGCCAAGGATAAGAAAAGGAAGAAAGGATCGCCGGTGGATTCCCCGAAGCCAAAGAAAACCAAGCTTCGAAGACCTAAGGCTGATACTGTGGCCTTACCTCAGGAGACTGTCGAGCGTCTTCGTGCTCAAGACAAAGAGGGGGACGGCGCAGAGGGCGAGGACGATCGCCCGTTAATAATTCGGAAAAGAGAAAGTGTTGATGCTTCGAAGGCCGCTGAACGGAAGGCTGTGGATGCGGTTCAACCTCGAGCTGAGGAGATCTCTGAGGGGAGCTCGAGCAAAGTCCCCGGGCCGTCTAGTGACAAGAATGTGCCATGTCCCGATGGGAACTTGGCCGATGAACTCGAAGAGCCAAACCCTGAGATTCTTCGAAGGCAGGAGAATGCCCCGATAGAATCATTCGGGGTAATTGATGTGGACGATTTTCCGCCTAGCCCGATGTTTTCTGAGGGGAAAATACGGGATGCCTAAGATATGAGGACTCCCAATGTGGGAACATCCCACGGGGAGAACGACATCTTCCGGGAGTGCCTTACCGGGATCGAAGAAGACCCCGACCTTGATGCCTCGTTAATCCTTGAGGAGGTTGAGAAGCTTCGAAAGCAGGTAAACTTCGCCTTAATAGTTGTGTTTAAAGTTTGGTTTTTCCCTCCTGACTCCCTTTCTTTGTGATAAGGCTGTGATGCTCTATGACCAAGTTTTTTCCAAGTCTCGGGCTGATCTTTCCCATTGTGAAGATGAGATCAAGAAGCTCATCTTAGAGATGGACGATCTCAAGGCTCTCTATGCCAAGAGGGAGGGAGAAATCAGCGAGCTTCGAGCTGGTTTAGAAAAGGCCTCCCAAGATCGAGTAGCGCTCCTCGAGCAGGTAACATAGCCTTTGTGTTCCTGTCTGGTGTTTCACTTGTTTTAGTTTCTAACACGTTTAACTTTGAAGTTCCAGCAGAAGGCCGACTTGGTGGAGCAACTTCGGGAGGAGCTTCAAAACAAAGAGGCTGAAACCCTTGGTGGAGGCAACATATGGATTGCTTGGCCTACGAAAAAGACACTCTTCGGGAACAACTGTCCTCGGTCGAGAGCCAGCTTTGGAGTGCGAAAGAGGAGATTCGTAGATTCAAGTAGCTTCAAACCGAGACAACCGCTGAATTTGCTAAGGCCAAATCAGAAGCTGATGCATTCGTGTCCTCGTATCGAGCCGATGCTGATGCTGCCAATGCTCGGGTTTGGGAGATATCTGCTGCAGCCGAGCTCAAGTTAACATGTTCCATCACTCATGCTCGGCTGGAATCTCGAAGGCAAACTCTCGAGGAGGTACATGCTAAAGGCTTCGACCTCTCTGCCGAAATCGAGAAGGTAAAGGTTTTGGAAGAAGAGGAAGCTGCATTGCTCTTCACCGATGAGGATTCTTCCAGTGGCTCTGAGAGTGAGGAGACGAAGATGAAGTCCCCGAGGAGGAAGAGGCTCCCGAAGACCAGGCTACTGAAGAAGTAGATCATGTGGATGCTGCCTCCAAGAAAGTGGCCTCGAAAGTAGATTAGGTTCTTTTATATTCTTTCTTTTGTGTAAGGGCCCCATGTGGGAGTTTGTAAATGTAATTTTGAATCATCTTTTGAATACAAAGAAGTTTTTTTCTTCATCTTCGTTTCGTGTTAAATTCTATTTTGTCTTCACTTGTTAAACAAAATTTGGTGTTGTAGACAATCAGTCCGATTATTGGATTTAGAATATAATACCCTTAGGTTTTGTGTTTGATCAACGATCGATAATAGGCTACCCTTAAGGTTTGATATTTGAACCAAGCTTTAGGTCGGTTTGACGTTAGCTTGGGGTGAAGGGACTTTTAAGTCCGAGCTAAGTAAGGTCTCCAACACCGTGTGCTTCGGCCTTTATGCTTTTGGACCTTTGGTTTTAACATCGGCCCTTAGGCTCTTTTGGGTTGGCCATTAGGCTCTTTTGGGTAGGGCCAATTCGGCCTCTAAAGTGGCTATAATTCTTCCCTCATTCCGGCTAAAAGACTTAGTAAAAAATTTGATATGCCTTAGCATGTGTTTTTTGTACTCGTTGGATTTTTCGAAGGTTCGATCCATTGGAAACTTGTTGTGTAATGATAATTGAATATCTCTTGAGGTTTTTTTGAAGGTTGATATTATCGAAGCCTATGAATTATTTGAGGGCTGGTACTATCGAAGTCCTTTTCATTTGTTTTTGTCGAGGCTAGCCTGATTTAACCGGTTTTTCAAAGTGTTTGAAGGCTTTTAGTTTTATGGCGGAAGTCGTACATCTCCGAGCCGTATTATTTTGGTAGTTGCTCTCCTTCCATTGTGCTAAGTTTTTAAGGTCCTTTCCCTATGACTTCGAGGACACGGTACGGTCCTTCCCAATTGGGGCCTAGTTTCCTTTAGTTTGGGTCTCGAGTATTGAGAGTGACTTTCCTTAGAACTAAATCCCTGACTCCTAAGTGGCGAAGGTTTGCCCTTCTATTGTAATACTTCTCGATCCTTTGTTTTTGTGCGGCCATTCGGACTAGTGCGGCTTCACATGTTTGATCCAGCAGCTCGAGGCTAGTGTTCATGGCCTCGTGGTTCGAATCCACGGTGGTATGCTGAAACCTGATGCTAGGTTCCCCGAACTCGACCGAAATCAACGCTTCGGACCCATACACAAAAGAAAATGGGGTTTCCCCCGTGCTTGACTTCGACGTCGTTCGATATGACCATAACACCTCGGGTAATACTTCTCTTCATTTCCCCTTAGCATCATTCAACCTCTTCTTTAAGTTTTGAATGATGATTCTGTTTGTTCACTCAGCCTGGCCATTTGCACTTGGGTGATAGGGCGTTGATAGAATCCTTTTGATTTTATGGTCTTCGAGGAATTTTGTCACTTTGCTGCCGATGAACTGCCTCCTATTGTCACATACTATTTCGGCGGGTACCCCGAACCGACACACGATGTGGTCCCATATGAAGTCAATGACTTCTTTTTCTCTTATTTTCTCGAAGGCCTGCGCTTCTACCCATTTTGAAAAGTATTCAGTCATAAACAAAATAAATTTAGCTTTACCTGGCGCCGTTGGTAGGGGGACGACGATGTCCACCCCCCCCCCCCCCACTTCATGAATGGCCATGGGGATAGGATCAAATGGAGTTGTTCACCGGGCTGATGGATCATCAATGCAAACCTTTGGCATTTATCACATCTTCGAATGAACTCCTTGGTATGTTTTTCCATGCTATCCCAGTAATATCCTGCTATGATCACCTTGCGAACCAAAGAGTCGGCACCAGAATGGTTCCTACAAGTGCCTTCGTGGATTTCTCGTAGTACATAATCGGTATTTCCCGGTCCCAAGCACACTGCCAGTAGTCCGTCAAAGGTTCTTATATATAATGTTCCATTTTCATCGAATGATAATCGAGCTGCTTTGGCTCGAAGGGCTCTCGATTCTTTTGGTTTCGAGGGGAGCTTCTCGTGCTTCAAGTATTCGACGTACTTATTCCTCCAGTCCCACGTCAAACTTGCTGAATTAATTTTCCCATGACCTTCTTCGACCAGCGACCTCGATAATTGAACGATAGTCCCTGGGACAATATCATCTTCTTCAACCGATGACCCCAAATTTGCAAGCGCATCGGCCTCGCTATTCTGTTCTCGAGGTGCGTGGTCTAGTGTCCATTCCTTGAAGCGATGCAATGTCACTTGAAGTTTGTCTAAGTACCTTTGCATTGTATCTTCTCGAACCTTGAAGCTCCCGTTTACTTGGTTTACTACCAAAGAGAGTCACACTTGGCTCAATGAACTCTGCTCCCAGGCCCTTGGCTAGTTCGAGACCTGCAATCATGGCCTCATACCCGGCCTCAGTGTTAGTCAATTTAGAAGTTTTGATAGATTTCCTAATGATACTGCCCGTGGGCGATTTTAAAACGATACCGAGCCCAGACCTTTTCACATTCGAGGCACCGTCTGTGAAGAGGGTCCATACCCCTGATGATGTACCCGTTTTTAGAAAGAGTTCTTTTTCTACTTCGGGTACGAGGGCAGGCGTAAAATCGGCCGCGAAGTCTACCAAAATTTGAGACTTTATAGCCGTTCGGGGTTGATGTTCGATATCATACCCTCCAAGTTCGATGGCCCATTTGGCCAATCTTCCCGATAATTTAGGCTTCTGCAAGAAATTTTGAAGTGGGTACGGAGTCAATACACATATAGGGTGACATTGAAAGTATGATTTTTATTTTCGAGATGCGCTTATTAATGCAAGAGCTAACTTTTCCAAATGCGGGTACCTGGTTTCAGCATCTCCTAGGGTCTAACTTACATAATAAACAGGAAATGATGTACCTTGTTCTTCTCGAACCAACACGCCACTTACCGCCACCTCGGACACGGCTAAATACAAGTAGAGTTGTTTATCCTCCTTCGGAGTATGAAGAAAGGGTGGGCTCGAGATATGCCGTTTTAATTCTTCTAAGTCTTTTTCACACTCCGGAGTACACGCGAAGTCGTTCTTCTTCTTGAGTAAGTAAAATAAATGATGACTCCGATCTGGTGATCTCGAATTAAACTGGCCTAGGGCACCAATTCGTCCAGTTAACCGTTGTACGACTTTCACATTGTTTACGACGATGATTTCCTCGATGGATTTGATTTTGTCGGGGTTAATATTGATCCCCATGTTCGACACCATGAATCCTAAGAACTTTCCCGAGCCAACTCTAAAAGCGCATTTCTCGGGGTTGAGTTTCATGTTGTATTTTCTTAAGATATCGAATGTTGCCTCCAAAGAGTCAAATGGTCATCTGCACGCAGGGATTTAACTATCATGTCATCAATATAAACTTCCATAGATTTGCCAATTTGATGTTCAAACATTTTATTAACTAAGCGTTGGTATGTAGCCCCTGCATTTTTTAGCCCGAAAAGCATTACGTTATAGCAATATGTACCAAACTTCATGATAAACGAAGTCTTTTCCTGGTCCTCCGGGCTCATTCAAATTTGATACTACTCGGAGTAGGCATCGAGAAAAGTAAGGATCTCATAGACAGATGTGGCATCGATCAATCGATCGATGTTGGGCAATGAGAAAGAGTCTTTGGGGCATGCCTTGTTCAAATCTTTATAGTCTACACACATTCTAAGTTTGTTTTCCTTTTTAGGGACTACTACTACATTAGCTAGCCGCTCAAGATATTTTACTTCCCTAATGGACCCTTGATCACGCCCAACTATGCCTTATAAAAGACAAAGCGGTCGTTGCAAATATAATCCAGTTTATAAGTCCGGAGTCCAATCCTCAGGGAACTAACCTATCCACTACAACTCTTAGTAACGCTAGTATAACAATTTCCGGGTGCAAGATTTTTATCAATAAATATTGGGATTTGTTTAACTAAAGTAAAATGATATTAAAACTAACTATATTCAAGATTAAAGATAAATCAAGGGTAAACAGATCTAGGGTATTGATTTCCCCAATTGCCAGATCAAGTCTTAACTCTTTTGCTATAATCTCGCTGTAACACTCTATGAGGATTATGAGCTATGGGCTACCGCAATTATCTCTCGATCAACTACGATAATTTACTAGAGCATTCTCTCGAACTACTCTAGCTGATAATTTATACTGCTCAAAATTATATCCCACCAAAGTTTCGTTATCTCTAACCCCACTTTTAAATTCAAGTAATGGATCTCTTCAATTACCCAAAAGTGGTGGTGTTCAACAACAATCTAACCTAGTATTCTTTCTCAAGCAACACAAGGCAATATTCAATTAATAACCATACAAAACATTGTTGAACAACCATAGAATAAACCCACGCGATTATAAAAAAAAAATTAATACGTCATCTAACAATTGGTTCCATCAACCCTAGACGGATGCTTAGCTACTCATGCTAGAACAAACTAAAACCATAAAATAATTCATGATTAACAAAACAATGATAAAGGAAGAAGAATGAAAAAACTCTAATTGTATCTTGGTCTTATCACACTTGTTCTTGCCTCCAAAATAAGTCTAAAACAAGCTTAAACCTGACTTGGACGAGTTTATGGAGTTTAAATAGGGTTAGGACAAGTTTTCCCATTTTTACACTTAGGTCCCTAGACTTCTTGGCTTTTCACAGGTCGACCGCGGCCGCGGCTGAACGCGGCGCGACCGCGGTGATTCATAAACATTCTACCTTCGTCTTTTAGCCCACCGTGTTCCAGCCGCGGTCGCGGTGGCTGTTGTCCTGTCTTCCTTTGCCTTTTTCTTGCTTATTTTCGTTTGGGTTCTTCTCGATTGGCCTTATATCCACGTTATTGACTCCAAAACACTCCATAGTATCTTCCTAACTTGGATTAGCTCATGCAAAGCATAAAAACACTAATTAGAGCATTCTATTACCATTTTGCACTTAAAACAACAATAAAGTATGGTTCACTTGGAGCATAAATAGCATCCACATCATATAATATATCCTACTATCAACACCCCACACTTAAACTGTTGCTGGTCCTCTAGCAACAAAACCACACTCTATAGGCCTAATCATCACATGACACCTTCCCTACTCTTCATACCAAGAATAATTCACACGTGTAGACTACTTCAGCGTGACGTCCTAGCGTCAAGAGTGGACTCCTTTCTAGCCACGCAATGTCCCTAACCAGCTCTCCTACTCTCAGTCAGAGGTCCAGACTTACCTTCCCTTCATAAATCATGTGCCTACTCACTAAAAAAGAGACTTGTATCATTCACAATTCACACACTGAGGAACTCGAATATATAAAATTTCACTCACCCTCAGAAACAATTCTTATTCCACAAACAACGCACCATAGGCTTGCCCGTAGTGTATTACTCGACTTATCGAGCGCATCTAGTCTAGAATCAAGTAGGACTTTATTTGGTTGTAATGTTGGCTGCGGGAAGGGTAGGATACATATTGGTATAGTGACTACACCTCCCTAAGCACTTCGCTACATTGTCAATTTTTAAGCCCTTAACTTTGTCAAACCTTCCTTCCACCCTTCCATCATTGTGTTAAGACCCCTTATTCTTTTAGGAACACTTTTCTTTTAATATTCACCAACATTTCGAGATTTTTTTTTTCTGGTGGCCTCTAATATTGCTTATCAAACAGTGCACTTTTTTTTTTATGTCTCCTTAGTTCCACTCAAAATCCCAACCAACCACCCCACACTTATAATTTTTCATATCCATTACAATTCGAAGGCTTCTAAGAGGTGATAGGGTTCAACAAGATAAGCTATTCAAACTTGGGCCAGGCTTATTTTGTGGTTGCCAAGGAAAACAGGTTTACAGACTCAACGGGGTTAACTATGGTATATACAATCAGGTGGGAACAAATATACATAGAAGGGTTTAGCAAATAAATGCCTATATCACTTTCCATACCAAACAAGGCTACCATTTTTCTTTTCACACACACGGGAAAAGTTCTAGGTATTGAAGGTTAACACAAAATACACAAAGCCTCACTCACACATGGCACATGACTCAATTCAGCTAGGACCATCAGACACTCTGCTCAAAGTACTTAAACCAATCAAGAACACACAATTTAAGGCTATATTGCTAGAGTTAACTAAAGAGCCACCAAGTTCTTTCTTAGTGCGAATTGGAAAAATGTTAATTGAGGATCCTTCATCAACCAAAATTCAATTCACCCTTTCATCACGCATCTAGCCAACTAGGTATAATGGGCAGTTAAGAGGAGTGTCACCTAGTAGAAGATCGTCATTTGTGAACGTGACTTTTTCCTCACAACCATTAACTTCTTGAGGAGTGGACTCGATAAGCTTTTCCAAATATGGTGTCAATGGTAGGTCTTCACTCTTTTCTTTCCCTTTGTCAGTATGGCAACAAGAGCCACCAATATCCCCATGGGAAATCTTCGTGCAGAACCAACTTGGTAAAAACTCCTCCAAGGTCACTGGATGTCATGGCTTTTGAGGGTGATGCACCTCCACTTTCGCTTTCTTTACATGCTTAACTGGATTCCATCTCCTAGGTCTTTTCACCATTATTTTTCTTGTTAGTTGTTCCATTGATCCTTTTCGTGGGATCCTTTTGTGGCACCTACGACGAGTCACCAACGTCCAACCTTCATCATCTTCAGGTTGACCATCTTCAACTTTGTAGTTCTTCAGTAATTCTTCATCTTTACTTTCTTTAAAACAATATAATTCGTTTGGACTGAATGAGCCAAATGTGATAGAGACTTGGTTTGCTCTTTCTTTCTCATCTTCAAGCACCATCTTCTTTTCACTAGCCAAGTCCATAACTTTGTCCTTGAAGACAAAGCACTTCTCCAGAGGGTGGCTCACAAGTCGATGATATTTGCAGTAATTTGGGTCATCAAGTTTCCCAGCTTCATTTGGTCGCTTCATCTCTGTCGCGCCCCCTTTTTCCAACTTCTTTCGGGTCGGTCAAGGGTTTTTGACATTATTGGGACAACTCGTTTCCTTTTGGGAAAGGGGTATGCAAGGATTCGAAGAGTCGCCACCTAATGAGTTAAGGTGTGTTAGGGCACCTATTGGGGGTTGCTTACAGACATTGCTTGGATAACTAGAGGTAGGGTAAGGGCTTGAAATTATCCTAAGGGGAAGGTGTTAGGCACCCCTCAGAATCCACAACTGTGGTTCCCGGCCAAACAACTTTGTGAATTTGAGCACGTAGCAAATAGGCAATAATGTTTAAGACAAGTAAAGGGTTTCGAAAGATTCGCAGTCTAAGCACACATGTGTTACTGAAGTTTCGAAAATATTTAATATCTAAGTAAGATTTTTGAAAGAGTTACAATCTAACATGCAAATAAGGGATTTCATATGGATCACATCAGTATAATACCGGGTATATCACTCCTCAAAGAGGGTCTACACGTGGTATTAGCGCATCGGTCATCATGTCCATATCTACCCTTCCCACCCCGTAAAGGTAATTGAATCGAGTGTTGGTCAACGACCTCTATTGCGTGCTGTTACCCGTCCCTTCCTAATAGCCATGGAGGAGTTTAGGACTTCTAACTATAAGGGATGTTCTAGGCAGACCCTCAGGTTTAAAGGAAAAATTCTAAGGCGACAGACAAAAATATGTAGGACTGCATTTAAATGGGAACACAGAAAAGCAAACAGAAGGCCCAAGTATACCTCCATAAGTAAAGCAATTAGACAGCACGACTCATACACAGTTAAGGACAGTTTTTAAGTTCAGAATCCCAAGGCATGGTGTCTAGATGAGTTCAGAATATAACAGACGTGCAGACTGTTTTTTGTAACTCAAAAAGGTCCTAATCAGTTTTCCTACTGATTTTAAAACCTGTTGGAGGATTAAACAGCATATGCAAAAGAGGCAGATTTCCAGTTTTAAACAAGTTGATCACCTAAGGATTTCTTGGGTATGAGACAGTATACCAGTTACCAGAAATACTTAGAGGAGAGATATTTGATATTGTATTACCTAAACATGCTGTTCTAGGTGTTCAGAATACAAAATTACTATCAGTGAGTTGAATTGAGTGAAGCCATTTTAATCAGAAATTAGGCTAGGTGTCATTAAGAGAATGAGATGCAATCCTAAGGACACGATATCTAATGCAGAATGATGCAGAATCAGAAGCCTAAACATGATCTCTAAATGCACAAATATTGCAATGTTTAAACATGGTTTCAGGAGATGTAAGAATGACAGGTTTATGAGTGTTGTTTATCCTCAAACAGGATCTCTAAGTGTACATGGAAGCGTAGAACATGATTATAAAACGTACCATTTATTAGCAGGATTTTTCTAAGTGATATGATAGTAAGATGAACATGCTGAAACAGTGATCATAAGGCCTAACAGACATGATTTCTAATACATGAATGGAACATATGGGCCTAAACATGATTTCTATTGCACAAATAAGAATATAAACCTAATAACATGGTTTCTACCCTTTTAATGGCTAAAGCATGCATAGTTACCCCTTTCCCTTTTTATTATCCATCCCCAACAGTTGTTTACAATAATTATTACAGACCATTTGCATAAATTACATAATTGAAATAAGAAAAGAAGAAGTTATACTATAGGGAGCCTACTGATAGGCCTAAAATCTCCAGATTTTCTCAATGCCATTATTGTTCACAGCCCTTCACATATCCAGGTGTGCCAGAGTTCCCTAAGGATCTCAAGGGATCCTGGGCAGTGCTCACACCTAGATTTTCATAACCATACTGAGTAAGTGCAATGTGGAAGGGCCAACTCTAATGTGTTAGAGTTCATAGGGATACCAAGGCAGTCACACATTAAAGGGGAAGAACCTTGACTTCTAAGAGTATAGTGAGAGTACTTGACATAGTTTTGAAAGAGTTGAATTGAGAAAACAATTTCTGAAAAAGGACTTGTTTGAAATCAGCTTTGAAGAACAATAGAAGAACTTACAGGACAGTTTGAAAATAAATGAGTTGGGAAATCAGAACAACAACTCAGAACCAAAACAGCACACACAGGACAAGTATAGAGAACCATTTCAACAATCACAAACAGGGTAGAAGGGGGTTGGGGACAAATAAGACACACATAGGAATAGGTACACATAGGCAGATTTGCATGAGTTACAGTCAAAGAAGTCCTAACAGGTTCACCCAGAACTTAACAACCTCAGAAATAGTCTCTCCATAAAGATGTACATGCCAGAAACTAGAGTCAGATTGAGAGGTGCTGAGGGAGGGGTAACATGCTGAGTTTAAGGTGGAAAGGGACATGAATCATATTAACTAAAGCATAAAGTAGACATGCTAATTACAGGGCAGACAACAGAACCACAAATAAAAGCACAGTAGGAATAGGATGAATTGCAATACCAAAAGAAATATGTTGTGTTTGAGGCTTTAAGTTAAACTGAAAACATACCAGTTAATGGAGAATAAGTGCAGAGTGAAGAGAAGTATAATACTCAGTCTTGGCTTGCAGCCGATTGAGAATAGCAAATAACCAGTAAGAATAGCAAGAGAGAATATGTGCGTGTGTAAGAGAGTTCAGAACAATATTTGTTCGTGTCCTTCTGCTAATGAGAGGCTGAGGTATTTATAGTTTTAAAACAAGTAGAAGAATAAGGTAAAATAATAGTTTCAGCAGTAATTACAAGTGTAAACAATCAATTAGAATCAAATTGGTAAAAGGCCTTTCTTTAATTAAGGAGTCATACTCAGACGGTAATAAGCAGGTTAAAAAATAAGGAAAGGAATCCTGAAAGCTGATTATAACACATAAGGAAATCAGCCTAGGTATAGTATAGGTATATCATACGTAAGTAAGGCCAAGTTCAGAATTATACTTAAGGAAAATATGTATACTAATTTGACAGCAAAATCATTCATAGAAATAAGGCAAACAATAACTTAAAATCCGGAAATCAATGAGGAAACCCTCGATTGAGGTCCTAATTATAGGAAGTCAGTATCAATCAAAGGAGAATATCATACATGAGTGGGATAATTATTTTACAGGTAAGGAGAAACAGGAAATCACCATCACAATTAGGGAAGATACTCGAGAATCGATAGAGAATATCATGCAAGATCAATGAAGTATTTAATCATAGAAATTCAGGGATTCACAAATAGTAAAGATAATATTGATTTATCACATCATTATAAAAATAAGCATGTAATAGACACGAATCAAAACCATAAGAAGACTAGTATCACATAAGAATTAGGGTTCATATAGAGCACAGTCTGAATCACAACATAGACATGATATAGGCAGAAGTAATCGAACCCAGAACCCTAACAAGCAAACATAAAGTAAAGTCACAGAATCATAGAATGTTCATGATAAACATACAGATTAATTGAACATAGTACCCAAGACGAACTCAGAACCCTAAAAGTTGGGGTTTTTAACAGAATAACTTGGGTAAAGTGTCGCGCCCCCCTTTTTTCCCCAAGAACTCCTTTCGTGGCCGGTTTAAAGGGGTTTATGACATTGGTTGGGTTTTCTTTTGGAAAAGGGGTTTGTATATTTTTTGAAGAGTCGCCACCTAACGATTTCAATGTGCGTTAGGGCACCTAATGGGGGTTCATTTACAACTAAGTTTTGATAACCAGAGACAGTGTAAGGGCTTGAAATTATCCTAAGGGGAAAGTGTTGGTCACGACCTCTATTGCATGTTGTTACCCGTCCCTTCCTATTAGTCCTTAAGGAATTTAGGACTCCTATCCTATAAAGGGGGTTATAGGCAGACCCTCAGGTTTTAAAGGTAAAATACTAAGGCGACATATAGAAAACAAATAGAACTGCAGATAGGGGTAACACATAGACAGGAAAGGCTCAAGTACCTCCACAACTAATGCATAGAATCAGCATGACTCAAACATAATTAAGGTCTTAGTTTAAATTCAGATCCTAAAACATGGTATCTAAGTGATAACAATAGAGAAACAGATTTATTGCATAACTCAGAGAGGAAGTCCTAATCAATTTGCCTATTGATTTTAGGGATGCTGATAATTAGACAGTAATCACAAGAGGACAATTCTAATTTTTTTTAATTCTTTATTTAAGGTTGATTACCTAAGGCTTGCCTAGGCATAAGATCATATGCAACAGTTATCAGGAGTGTTAACAGTTTCAGGTTATTACTCCTAAGAGCATGCAGTTCTAAGTGTTTGCAAAATATACATGAGTTTATTACCAGTTGTTAGAGCAGGGAGACTGTTTCATACTCTTCTATGCATCTGTGTTTAAACTTGGTGTAATTAAGCGAGTGTGATCCTAGGACATGATATCTAATGCAGAATGATGCACGTACAGAAGCACTAAAGCAGGGTCTCTAAATGCATACAAGATCATGGCATTATGCACAATTTCAGAATAGGCATAAGTGACAGTTTTAATGTTGTTTATCCTAGAACAGGATTTCTAAGTGCGGAGCATGGTTGTAGTATGATGATTGAATGAATAATAGCTTATGTTAACACATTTATCCTAGGACAGGATTTCTAAATGAGTTTCATAATAGGCAGAATCATATGGTTACAGTTTATGTTAATGTTATTATTTGCCTTAGAGACAGGAGTTCTAAGTGGTGATGAGATGCTGAAAAACAGTGTATGCAAATCCTAGGGAACATGGTATCTAATGCATGGCATGCTTAGCATGTATTATTCCTAAACATGAATTCTATTGCGCACAGAATAAAGTAATCCTAGGAGCATGGTTTCTACTCTTGACTATACTACAGCACATATATTACCCTCCCTTTTCCACTATCCAACCCCAGAGTTGTTTACAAATAATTATTACAAACCATTGGGTATGAATTACATAGCTGAAGTAAGAAAAATAAGAATTTATCTATAGGGAGCCTACACTATAGGCCCAGATGTTCATATCCTCATTGCCAAATGGTGTTTCATAACCTTTCTCATAATCCGGGTGTGTCAGAGTTCCCTAAGGACCTCAAGGGATCCTGGGCAGTGCTCACACCCAGGTTTCATAGCCATAGTAGAGTAAGTGCAGTGTGGAAGGGCCAGCCTTAGTGTGTCAAAGTTCAGAGGGAGCTCAAGGGTCCCAAAACAATGCTCACACAAAGGGGGCAAAACCTAAGGGTCTAGGAGTAGAGTGAGAGTGCTTGACATAGTTTTGAAAAGGTTGAGTAAGAAAAAAAGTTTTGAAGAGAGACTTAATCGAAATGATTTTATAACAGAAAAGTTTAACCAATGAGACATTTGAAAGAGCAGAATAATCAGAACAACACCAATCTCAGGATCAAAACAAGTTCAACATCACACAAGGAATAAAGAACCAAGAACAACCCAACAACCACATACAGGAGTAATGGGATTTGAGGGACAAGCATAGAGAATGTAAAGGTATACATAGGTACATAATCAAGGAAATTCTAAAAGGATTCAAAGGGGGTAAGCTACAGTAGGTATTTCAGAATCACAAAGAGTAAGCAATCATAAATTGTAACTTACTTAGCACATAGAGTTTAAACCAGGAATCAGGGAAGACTAAATATTGCAAAGTCATAGTGAAGTATGCCAAAGGGGTATCATAAGCATGTTGAGTTCTAAAGAGGGTGAATATATAACATGCTAACAACATGAACATGTCAATTACAGGTTCCACAGCAAAACCATAAGTAAAAGCAGACCAGAAAGAGAATGAATTGTAGTAGTAAAAGAAACGTATTATTTTGATGCTTAAACTGAAATTAGGAAGTACCAGTATAGAAGACAGTAACACAGAGTGGGAGAGAGGAGAGCACAATAGTTAGCCTTGTCTTGCAGCGGGCTAACTCAGAGTAATAACAAGTAGCACAGAAGAGAGAGCACAAAGTTTAAAATTGAGATAGAGAGAGTTATTGAACCAGTGTATTGGTGTCCAGCTTAATGAAAGAGTGATACGCCCAATTATACTTCCAACTTTGAGCACAGGTACTACCATCCTGAACACACAACTCCGGGCCATCCTGGCCACTTTGGCTTCTCTATTGAAACCTCTGAAGCTGGAACTGGTTCAGCGTTAATTGAAACTGGGTCTGGGCCTTGGTCTGTTATTTCTTCTGGTTTTTGTTGAGGATTTTCAGGCTCTGGTTTGGTCTCAGTGGTTGTTGTAAGAGTTTCTGGTGATATCGTAGAGCCATTCTAGATTTGTTCTATGGAAGCCATTGGTAGACGTTGCTAGCGGTAGGGGGTGGGGGTGCGGGGGTAGTATTAGGATTTAGGGGTAAGTTTTTGCAGGTGAGGGAAAAAGAAAAGAAATGGAAAAGGAAGATGTGGAGGATTTTATAGAGATCGAGATTTTCGCGTGCGTAACACGTGCCTATGCATTTTTCTTTCTCTCTTTATTTTTCATTCTCTGTTTAGGAGACAATTTGGACATAAAAAGTTTTTCCTTTTTCTGAACTAAGTGTTTGCTCGCATAAGAACAAACAGTACGGGTAACTACGAGTTCTAAGACTCGAGGCTAATCTGTTCATGACCTGTAGCTACTGTACCCTCATGCACCAAATGATACATAGATGTCGCCGCCACCATATTGCTGTCCGCCATATGAAGATGAATAGGAGCCGCTGCCTAGGTTAAAGTAAGAAGACTGCCTCAAGCCTGTATCTAGTTGGCCATAAATGCTTGCAAGGGATTCTTTGTGGCTGCCCATAAATTCCTATAATGACAGATTCATTAATCAATTACATTGCAATTTGGAAAAACACTATAGAAAATCCTCAATCACATATAATTTTAAGGGCTTTAAATGCGTTGCATAAAGATGTGAAGTACTTATATCTAAACTTGATGCTTCTTGAAATTATTCTTCATAGAAAGAGGAAATTGAGAAACCTGGATAAATTGCTGAGCTTTCTGAACCTCTGATGATGTCCCTTTTATTTCCACAGTGATTTCATCAGGTAAGCCCCTACTTTCTTGCACTGTAACAATGGCACCACTAGTACGCCGTATATAAGCAATGTTTGCTCCCCCAATGCCAATGATATCTTCTGCATAAGTTAGTGGTATTTTCATTTGAACAGTTTGGGAAAAACAAGATAAGATCGCCATATAAAAATTTATTGTTTTTTACATAATAGAGTAACTTTTCACACATCGAAAAAACACAATATTAGCAACTTTAGCATAAGCATAAAAAGGGCAGCCCCGTGTACCAAGCATTCCTCATTCACATAGAGTACAAGGAAGGGTCGCATCACAAGGGGTGTGATGTAAGCAACCCATCTTAATGCAAGCGCCAGTCTATATGTCACAGGGAGACAACTTTAGCATAAACATGTAAAGCTAATTATGATTTTCAAGATCTAGGCTTCTTATAGCAGAAGACATAAGCAACTAATCGTATAATCCCAGTTGAGATAACAAACATACTACTTCATAAACTCAGCTAGCGGTGGTGCTTGGGAAGTGTAGCAAAGTGACATATTGCAGCTAAAATTACTACATTTTACAGTTAGCAAATGTTTCTCCAATTCTTATCACCAACCAGAATTTCTACCGACATATCTAATTCCCTGGTGCACTTCACCCTTCCGAATAAAACCATAAAAATCACAACCACTGTATTTTTCACCAAAGGCAGATTCTAACTTAACAATGTCACAATTTATTTTAGTGATTTAAAGAACATGAAACCAAAAATGTTTCCTAAGAGATAACAAGTAGATATTATCCTACAAATATCTCAATTAAAAGACAAGATGTTCTGTTTCTTTCTTACTTCATGATTATCCCTATATTCTCTGTCTAAAAGTCCATTGCAATTAGAATGGCTTAAACTGAAAGGATCAGGAAAACGCAGAAGAGATCTGATTTTACTCAAAAATGCAAAGAAGAAATTGCTTCAAGTACCGAGGAGAAATATTGCAGTGGGTAAGAGTATGTTAACTACAATATGACGTGTCAAATTATACAAGTCATAGACAGTGACTTATGTCGTTTCATATTGCTTTTTGGCTACATAATCCGCTCTTGTCCTCCATCAGAAACACTCCGTTCCGAAATATGTCCTTCAAGAAGCATACAGGTTAAGAAAACTTAAAAGTAATTGATAGAAAGCATAGCATAAAACTGAAGTACAGAAGTTGTTTTCTATGACTAACAATTAATATGGGCAATTCACCGAGGCACTGGAGGTTGGCGCATTGACAAGATCATGATCAGTAGGTGAAGAGTGAAACTATACAACTAGACAGTTATATTTACTTGTACAGCTCAAAGTAGCTCCTTCCCCAAGTCCCAAATCAAGATTACTCTAAATAATATTCTCAATTATTCTAGAGTAACATAACCATGGATAATATTCTACACAATACTTTTAATGTTTATTTTGACTATCTCCCCACAAACTCAAGATGATGAGTTAACTTGAGCTTGCTTATTTTTAACAAGAAATACCGAAACATCACCGGAAAGAAAAAATTTCATTGAGTTCTTGCCTTCAGCGCATCTGAAAATATAATTGTGGATAGCACATTAACTTTTCATTTATTTGAGCATCAATTGGCAACCATTTGAACCCGTGCACAATTTCCATAATCACAGAACCATCAAAGGAAATACAGAAGAATTATATAGGTTATGAACTCAGGGGTGGAAAAGCAAGCATGTTCGGAGGAAAGTTCTGACGCTCAAATGTTTCAAACTCCCACTTAAGTACATTTAACAGTTTATGAATTTTCAACCCTTTCGCTGACGATATATGAAAAGAGAATGTGCATATGGGACTCACACATTGGAAAAAAATAATATTATAACTAATGATCCAATGGTGAAGAAAACATACTTTTCGACGGAAGGTTTATTCGCAAAAGCACACAGATAACTCGGGTTTCTTTCACTGCACCAGCATACGGAGACATTGATTTCCATGAGCAGAAAAAAGTACTTACACGCCAGCTAGGGAGATCTTAGAAAAACTATATTTCAGTCAGTACTTCAATAATCTCATCATGGACTGCTCTCGAAGGCATCTGATTCTGGTGTATAACCATGCTCACGCAATCGAGAAGTTAAGGAATTCAATCCAGCATAAATATGGTTCCCTTCTAGATGAGACTTATCAGCAGTAATAAAGACATGAACAACATTATTAAGTTCAATCCAGCTGCAACCACGTGTCTTCCTTACATTTTGTAACCTCATTGTGTCTCTTACCTCTAATATCTCTTCACAGCGACCAGTTTGTCCATAAATATTTGCTAATATGACATAGCTTCCACAATGTTCTGGTTCAAGGTCAAGTACCTGTTTTGAAGCAAGATCAGGATTACCATGGAGACGGCAGCCAGCCAAGAATGCCCTCCATACAACAGAATTGACCTTAATCGGCATTGTTAATAACAACTCATAAGCAGATTCAAGCTGCCCGGCACGACCTAGCATGTCAATCACGGAGGTGTAATGTTCAATAGAAGGCACAACGCCATAATTCGATTGCATTTGTGCAAGAAATTCTTTCCCCTGTTTTATTAGGCCAGAATGGCTACAAGCCGATGATGCGAGGNTAATGATAAAAATACACTTTTTATGTGCATAATAGAGTCTATTTCATGTGTATGTGAATTGGAGATGGAAACCGAGCTAAATGGATGCAAATACATCGAAAATACGCTCAAGAGGCGAGGAGGAGTGCACCGGGCTATAGCCGGGCGCTAGAGCCCAAACGTCTTAGAGCTGAAACGCCAGCCTTAGCCTGGCGTTAGCCACACGTCAGGGCCCAAACGCCAGGCCCCTGTTCCGGCTAAATTCGAGTTTTTGAAGAGTTTAAGTG